>JANAVB010013285.1:0-82500 GCA_029216955.1 Iris pallida
AACATATGTTAAAAAAAATTGTAATCTTAGGGAACTCTAGGTTAACCACCCACTTTAGCTATTGCCTCTTGACAAAATTTAATTTATGCAAGTTAAAACATAGCAGCTCTTTTATATGTTCGTCTGGATTGGTATGAGAGACGGCTTTCCATGGCCACTAGAAAACAGGCTGCTGGTGCTTGCAATCAAAGGAGCACATGCACCATTTTGCCTTGAATTCGTTGAAGCCTTCTTTGGAACAGCAGCAATAGACTTGTTATAGTGATCCCCTGCAGATGATGGTTCACAGTTGTGCTCATCCAATCCTCCAGCATAGCTTCTGGAGGTCTAAATCGAGCAGTAGTAATAGACTTGTTATAGTGATCCCCTGCTAGCAAGTTACTAGAGGTCTAAATCGAGCAGGTTTTGGTTGGGTATGACCTGCGGATAGGTCATACCCAATTTAGGAAGCACAACCTAGGAAGCGTTGACAGTCAGAAAAAATATGTCGTGTCTGTGGCTGTGTCTGACATTTACTGGACTTGGAAAACACTCTAAATATACCAGGAGATGACAAATCAATGCACTGTTCGTGTCTGTGTACATATGCGTGCCTTGTCATATTCATTTCTGGGAATTGATTTGTTTAGGACTTATAGGGGCTCATCTTAAAAAAAAGACTTCTTTCACATCCTTGTTGGCTTTGAATTTTACTTATATGGTATCTTGCTTTATTAAATCCTACTGTCCTACAAAGTTTTCAATGGGGTTCTCTTATTGCGTTTGGTGATTGGAAGGGGGCCATTAGATTTCTGACTTCTGAGGGAGTTGGGCACTTTCAAATATTGATATTTCTGTAATATATCCTTAGTATTTCAGAATATAATACACATGAAGTTTGATGGCACCATGTGAACTACCCATCTTTTCCTTTCTTTTAATTATAAACGAAAATCTTGTATATAGTAACCAAGAGTATTATTGGATATTTCAGCAAAAATAAGTTCTTTGTTTCATGCTAGCATTTGGACAACTCCATTATTGTGCATATTGGAATGTAAATTGTCAAAGGTTGTGGATGACAAGTTATAGGAAGAATACACCAGTAATTTCTCCTTTTCTTGTGGTATATTTAAGGGGACTTTTCTTGATTATTGAGTGACCATTGTTAATTTTCTTGGATTTACCTCCTAATTGTCCTATTATAAAGGAAAAAAAAGAAAAAGAAACCTCACTCATTAAAGAAATAATTAAGCAAGTATGAAACCTTAATTAGTTCTGTCGATGACTATGTTAATGGAGTATCTTTACTTACAAGAAATGATGAATTAGGTTTTGATGGACTAATATGATTTGATACATGCTAGCATTCAAGACTTTTGTCTTTACTTGAGTACCGATACCATTAGTCCTCTATGATCACAAACCACCAAACAACCTCTAATTATAATTTTGGTTTTCCATAATTTTCCCAACAAAATTGTTAACGTGCATATGGCAGTATATGCACCTTACATGTGATTTTGACAGCATAAAGAAACAGCAAATCATATCCACCATGAATACACACCTATGTTGTCCATATCCATATTGTGTCCATGCTTGTATCCATGTCCTTATTCATGCAACATAGGTAACTGTCATGTACCTATCTGAAAATATATCTATCTTGTCCTTACTAGTATCCTGTATATGTATGTTGTCTTTATTCCGTATCCGTGTCGTAACATAGATACACACACAAGAAGGGATCGAAGAAAATGAATTACATTCACAAGATTAAGTGTATGAGCATGCAGAACTTAAGAAATGGAAATTCTCTCTTTTTCTTAAGTTCAAAGTTTCGCAACAGGGATGATTGACTTTAGTGCGGTCCAAGACGACTGAATTGAATTCTTCAACGTGGCCGTCGACGAATTCTACTCTTCCGGACAAGAACCTCTTGATCCCAGGAACAACTTTGATCTCGCCAGACTTGATCTTGTGGAGAGCTCCAATGCCCAGAACAGGGCTCCTCCCCTATGTTCTTGAGCTCCATTGGACCAACAGAGGGTCTCTTTAGCCCATAGTTCTCTATGTTACCAAGTACTAAGAGCATATCCAACCCTATCCTAAGATGGTAATTTTAACCATCTTCGATCAAAATTTCACATGGTGATTATTGCAAACATTTTCTTCTTCCTCGAGGCTAAAAAATGTTACATTGTATGATCTACTCGATTAGGAGTCTGGAGTTCACTTCAATATCCACCTCTTTTATATTTAAATACCTATTAGCATCAGCCCCTGAACTAGATACTAAGCATCATCCCCCCATACTAAATACTAATGTCTTTGTATTGGCCGTTTGACTTCATTATCCATTTCTTTTATATTTAAATACCTATCAGCATCAGCCCTTAAACTAGATACTAAGCATCATCCCGTCAAACTAGGTTCTAACATCTTTATGACAATCAAAGTCGACCAGCCTTCTTAAATCTTTCTCCAAATGCTAGAGCTAGTAAAATCATCATGGATGTTAATACTGGACAAATCGTATAGCTTGACCTCCCATTTTATTATTATATTTTCCTGTAAAATGCCCGCCATTGAAATTTCAGTCGAAAGCTCTGAGCCTGAAGTGAGTGTGTGTGTGTGTGTGTAAGCTAGTCGTTCTTCTTTATTACTATTCCTCTTTATGTTACAAAATCTAGTATACTACATTCTACTGACAATTGTTTTTCCTTCACTAATTGTGTACAGAGATTTCAGCAATTCATCTTTACCAACTGAACAGAGAGGCAGATCTTCACAGGTGAGTTTTTTTTTTCCTTTTTTTTTCTTATGTTGGGGGAGAGGCGTGGGGTGTTGATTGAAGCCTTTCAGTTTTGCATATGCTCATGCCTTCTACCAGCATCTTGGTTTGTAGTTCGAAATCCAAAGGTTTTATTTTTACGACTTTTAAGCCTAATTTTTGCATCTTTTCCTATTTTGTTTGCAACAGCCTAGGTATGGGGATGGCCTATGTGCCCTTCAACCGCATGGAGCTCGAGGTGCCTGTTCTGGGCTTTTCACTAACATAAGGTCTTTTCTTATCCACAAAATTAGTGACTAATCTTCTATCTCCTTTTCCAATCTCAGATGCATTTGCACAGGTGTGTATTTCGGCGTCATGGAGGTTTTGTTATTTCAGGATCTCATTGTTTTTTTACGTCTATTGTTGTCACATTGATTTCTATAATCATTTATAATATATAGAACATCTCATAAGCTTTGGGTACCACATATCTATGTTGATGTTAGATGGGCAATACAGCGGCAATTGCAGCTGCATTTGGTGGATGTTTGCCTCCTGGAGTAAGTGGCAGAAATGACAAGTGCACGATCTTGGTTACTAATTTGAATTACGATGTAAATCCTTTACACCTATATACGTCTATATTCTTTTATGTTATCCTCTTTCAACTCTATTTCAGAGTGTATTTGATTCTCTCATAATGTTTCCTACTACAGGAAGGCGACGAGGATAAACTTTTCAATCTGTTTTCCATCTACGGGAATGTCGTAAGAATAAAATTCGTTCATAACAAACCAGATCATGCACTTGTACAGATGGGAGATGGGTTTCAGGCAGAATTAGCTATACACTTTTTAAAGGTCTGATAATCATAAGTTTAAATGATTATTTCATTGTTTTACCATAATAATTTCTTTTACCATAATAATTTCTCAATATGTTGAAAATCTCTAGAGCTGTACTATGAGTACATTATTAAGAAGACTCTGTTATGATTATTTCATTGTTTCTATGAGGCAGGCAAACATTAACATTCATCTAAGATTAAGATGTTCTTGATGAATTTAATTAGCTGACTGAAGATTTGAAGAGTGAACTTGGCTATGCTTTTAATCATGCATTTCTGAAAGTTACTTTTTGGGATTATGTAGGTAATGAATGAAGGACCTGGACATATTCTTATGCATAAAATTTCAGAAAACATGGAAAAACAACTACAATGGTGCAATGAGGCCAAGTTTTGATGTGGACAATTTTGGTAGTTGTAAATGTATATATGTATTTGGATATTCTATTTTGAGAATGTAATAAAGATGTTGATATGTAATCTATTTTGAGAAATGTAATAAAGATGATGATATATAATGTTAAGTTTTTGGAATGTAATATATAACGTGCAGTATAGAGCGTTATAAATATGCTAATTTGAATAGTATAAAGTGTTATAAATGTGGTGCATTGAGCCTATACATATTATCTATTCATGACGTTTTAAAATTGTTCTGAATTGTGCACTATATATTAACTATTCATAACGCTTTTATAGAAACTATTCATGACGGTTATTTTATGACGCTTTTAAAAAACATTTATAACACCCGTTTTCATAACGGTTGCTGTAGAAAAAAAGTGTCATGGTTCGTCATTAATGACGCTTTTTAGCCGTCATTAAAAGGTTTTTTTGTTGTAGTGAGTACTTGCTCCCGTCCTGACAGGATAACGTTGTAGGTGTCCTTACTGAGGAGGAGTTACTATGCGACACATACTATGGAGATACTGCCGAGGACCCGGCTTTGCTTTACGAGGATGTTCCTGCGGGGAACCTCGCCTAGTTGTCTTTTGCTTTAGACTTTTGACAGTAGACATGTATTAGACTATATCTTTTTGTAACTGGACATGTATCTGTTTGCCATTGATTGTAAAAGAACAGAACAATTATCGGAGGACTGAACTTAGACTCACAATACAAACTCGCTCGTACAAAGAAAGCCTAGGGATGAAAACCTAGGTACAGCAGACTAAGTACGATTATTTATTTTTGATTCTGGGGGGTGACGATAGAGGCTCGGGAAAGCGACGGCCGCTCTGCCTTACTCCTTGGACGATCAGTATGCAGTCTTGGCTCGGGGAAGATCTGCTCGGCGTTGATGAAGAAATGCTCTTCTTGCTCTCCTCGGATTGCTCTCCTGACTTCTCTCTCTCTGTGATTATCAAGAGGAAAGGGGGAGCTCTCTCTGTGTAGATCTCTCTCTTATTCTTTTGTTGCCGACCTCTCTCTCTCTTCTCTCTTTTTTTTTCAAGGGAATGATGCTGGCTATTTGTAAGAGTGGGGGGGTGATCATTAGGGTTTGCTAATGATTATCTGTTTGGAATGTCGGCGCTCCTTCATTCTATCTGAACCCTTGATCCTGATCATAGTGAATCTCGGCCATTAGTGCGGATAGCATCGTATCTCATGAGCAATTAATGCTAGCTGTTTTAAATCCTTGTGATTGATTATGCTAATGTCTGATTGCTCGCCACGTGTCCCATTAGCTTGATGATAAATGATATGCCCTGATCTCAGTAATTATGACGATGATGTCAAATATATTTGTTGAGATTCGGTTAAATCTCTTATTGATCCCATGCCACGTGTCTTAATTGTGAGTCCTGTCAGAGCCGTATAGGATTGACTATCCTCGAACCGCAGAGAGATACTCTTCCTGAGCCGCATAAGACAATGCCTCATCGAGCCGCAGGGGACGAACCTTTCGTGAGCCGCATATGCATAGTCTTTGCGAGCCGCATGAGCTAGCATTGTATTGAGTCGCAGGGATTGAGCTCTCGGTGGGCCGCATATGGCTGATTTCTGCTAACCATATGGAGTGACTTCTTCGTGAGCCGCATGGAGCTGTTTTCCATTTAAGCCGCATGAGAGTTGCCACGTGGCAATCTAGGATTTCTGACGGTTCGGGTCAGAGATCTTCTTCCTTTCCCGAAAAGTCTGTCATTATGGCAGAGCCATTATGACACTTTGTGTCAGAGCAGTCACAGTCGCCAAGTCGTGTCAGAGCATTAAATGAGGCCACCCCCAAACGACCAGCTGTAGGGAAGGATCACACATGGCATCCATCGAGCCGCATATGCCTTGCTGAACCGTATACGCTCCCGAGCCGCATGCGATTGAGAGTCTTCTTTGAACCGCATAGGGCCGCTCCTATGTGAGCCGCATAAGCTTCTTACTCCGAGCCGCATGGATCATTATTCTAATATTTTCCATGCTTCTACAGGACCCCCTTCAAAGTTTTCAATTTGTAAAAATTGGAATACTTTGAACAAGAAGCATGGCCCCGTTCATGCCGCATAGGATTTTTCTGTCTGCCTGAGCTTCCTAGCCGCATAAGTGCCTTAGCCGCATAAATTCATCTGGCCGCATAAACTGGTTGCCACGTGTCCCGAACACGTGTGCAAATCTTCATTAAGTGCCTTTGATTTGATTTAACGTCGCCTTTTTGGAGGAGGATCCCAAGAGTCGGTTTTGCCTTGATCGAAGCGTTTTGCCTTTATTCTTTGGGGTCGACGCGTAATCCGAGGCATACTCCGAGACATCTGTTCGTTTCGTGGGTCTCTTTTGCCTATAAATAGGAGTCTTTAAGCCTCTTGGGGTTTTTCTTTACCTTCTCTCTTTGCTCTGAATCCCTATTTGCCGTCTTTGCTCTTCGTCTTCTTCCTTTAGCAACCGACAATGGCTCCCAAGAAAGCTGCAGCATCGAAGGCTGCTAAGGGTAAGGCAGTGGCTTCTACGGCGACTGCTGCGGCAAACGTAGTCGCCCCTCCGTCGGTCATTGCGCACTCCATTCATCCCGACGTCCATCCATCTATCGCTGGTAAGAGATCGTCTGAAAACCCTAACTGTCGCCATGGCGCTGCTGCATACCTTATGCACAAGCCACGTATACGGGGCTTTATTGATGGGACTGCATGAGCCCTTCGTCTTATGGGGCCGCATGAACTTGTTATACTCGATCTGCGTTTGCATACGTGTTTTTGATTTGGGCCGCATAAGCGTTGCTCACCTTTTTTGAACCACAAAAATTCGTCTGCTCACGTCAGCTCGCATGAATCTGACTCTGTAGGCGTGCTTAACTTGAACCGCATGGGTCTATCAGTTCGACTGGACTCGAGTTGTATGAGCTCGGCTAACTCGGAGCCGTATGAGGTTATGATGCACTGAACCGCATATACGTATCAAATGCTGAACCGCATGAAGCTGTAACGAGCCGAGCCGTATAGGCTCAGATGACCTTTCCAATGCTTCTATTTTTTGACTATCTTCTAACCTCGTTTCTTTCGTATTTTTCCAGTGAGCTTGCCCGTAAATCCTGCTGGGGAGCTTATAGTGGGTTCGAATCAACTCGCCCTGGGCGTGCGTCTTGACGACTTAATTAGGCATGTATCGAATCAGTTCCCTACTGATGAGCCTTCGGAGAAGTTGAAGGCTATAGAGAGTCAAACCCTTCATTACCTCCGTTCCATAATGAATACTGGGAAGCTGGATGGAAAATACCTGAAGCCTTTGTTCCTTTTTGGGGATGCTTTAACCATCAAGAATCCTCGGGTCTTAGAGATTTCTGAGAACTGGGATTTTTCTTTGGATGGGGTGGCAATCCATATTCCTCTCATGGAACGTCATTATCCTTTGTCATGGTTCAATATGGTGTTGCTGGACCGGAAGATGGTGTGTAACCTAACTCCCACTCAATCAGGGACGTTGATGGGCAACATCCATTATAATCCGAATATGAAGTCCGCGTATGCAGGTAAGGATTCCGTCCTCCGGTATATGATGGGTCTGGTCCCGGGCTCTTTTATGAATGTATACGGTTCCAATTTCACACTTACTCAAGCTGATACTTTCCTGAATCGGCTTGTTCGCAAGAAGTCTTATCCTGTTGGTAGGCTGGCACTGCCGAACTGGATAAACCCCACCTCTATGTGGGCCCAGTTGACTGCTTGGGTTCTACAGACTTATGGAGCATTCTTGCGGGAGGTGGGGCTTTACCATGCCATTCGGGGCACTTGTCACGGGCTTCCCCTTAATAAACCACTGTTCGTAGCGCTCTTGGAGATGTACAGCCAGCGAACGGGGACATTCTTTACACCAGTGGGGGAACTGGGGCTTGCTCTTCACGAGATGTATACTGTCTCTAAACTTCCATGGGGGAATAAGCCTTTCGAGGAGTATACCCCGTCAAATGAGGAGTTCGAGGCCTTGGACAGGCAACTCCCAGGTTTTGTTACGGTGTATCGGGAGTTGTTGTGCCACCATAGTGCTTGTCATCAAATGGCTATAAAAATGGCGGATAGCTCTGAGGGGACCGCTCCCCATACCACATCCTGGATTAATTACCCCTTTAGGGTTGATCCTTCTGGTGAAGTTACTCCCCGAGCCCCTCGATCGCATGCAGAGGTAAGGGATCTGATGTCCAATGTCAAAAAGTCGCGATCCAAGAGTGATATATTCGGGAGTCAAGCTGACTCTCTTAGTTATTTTCACTACGGGACCATACAACTGTCGGAGAAGGCGCTTCTGGCTGGATTTTTGATGATATGGCTACGGAACTGCGTAGTCTCAGGCGGAGCGGGCTCTATCGAGAGGATTGGTCGTCATTTCATCCTCCCTGCCGTTAAGCTAGTATTCGGAGTTAGGCTGGCCCTCCTTCCTGCTATGGTATGCAGCATACATCATGGTCTGCGGACATTCTCGTCCAAGGTTATTGCTCGCAGGAAGACTTTGGATTTTGAGCGCGTAGAACTGCCCTTTCACTACCTAATGGGGTGGTTGGCGATGCACTATAAGTCTTTGCTAGGACCTGGGGTAGCGGAAGATGCGACGGCCGAGGACGCTTTCCTCTTCAAATGCCATTACCGGTCTTGGGAATACAACACTATGCCAGCTTGTCGGAGGGCGTGGCGAGAGTGGATGGGTGTGATCTCTTTGTGTCTGTTCCTCCTTTTTCTGATGAGGAAGTGAGGAAGGTACACCTTGATGGTACTGGACCTTCTCATTTTCTGTCTCCGGATATGCTTGCTTGGTTGCACAATATCCGCCCCGCGCATCTGGTTTATCGCAACCGGGATAATGTGTACTTGGAGCCTTACCTACCCAGTAGGTTTTCCCGTCAATTTGGTTATAGCCAGTTGTTCCTTGATTGTCCCAACCCTTGTTTGGGTTTTGAAGGTAGCGTTCTTGACGGCGTCCGAGCGTGGAATTATTACGACGCTTATCATACTCGGGCCAGCTTCTCAGTTCCCGATGCCAAGGCGCCGAGGGAAATTTTGTACGTGGCCGCTTTATATCACGTTATGGCGAACAAGCCTCCTGTTAACTTCGATCCGAGTACCAGCTTCATCGTAGGTACTGGTTTAGAGGAGAAGCCTAAGGGGGCTAAGCCTAGAAAGCAACTGGCGCTCCAGATTCCTCTCCCTGAATCAGAACCTTCCGAGTCGGCTGAGGAGGAGGATGATAGCGAAGACTTCCTTTCTGGTGGGGATGAAGAAGTGGCGGATCAACCGCTTCCCCCACTTGATGAACCGGCGGAAGATCCGCCACTTACTACACAAGAGGGAGCAGTGAGAGAAGAACACCCTTCAGCTGTATCTGGTCCCTCGCATAAACGGGTCAGATATGAATCTCCTGACAGTAGAGCGACCTTTTCCGTGAAGAGAGCTGCTGTTAGGTCTCGTGGGACACCTATCACCGAGAAGGGTGAAGGTGCAGACGATGTTTCGGAGGTAAGTCCAAGTCGGAGTTCTATCTTTGTTGTAGCTTTATTTCCTTTCGGGGATATGACTTGATCATTTTTCTTTGTAGGCGTCTGACGAACCAGGCTCTCCTGAACCATCTGCTGCTTCAGTAGTTGATCCGGCCCTTGCCGCTTTGATTAGCGACATGTGTGCCGCGGTCCTCTCTGCGGGGACTCTCTCAGCGACGACTAAGGACTCCCAAGCTGCTGAGGCCCCAGCCCAGGGTGACGAGATTTCTAAATTTCAACGAGATGACGCCATCCTCGGTGCATCCCCTCCCGGGGATGCAAGGGCAGATGAGTCTTTTATTCCTGACTCGGAGGCTGTTGGTGAAGAGGTTATGATGGCTGTAGGCGAACCTCAGCCTCCACATTCCTCCACTGGTAAGCTGAGCCACATATTGACCACCGAGGGGGCTTATTTGCTCTATAAGCATATCCTTCAGGTCAAGTCGATTCATGGTTGCCTTGGCCGTGCAGGTCCTGACCCTTTATCTCCTGTCGCTGATGTTCTTGGGGAAGGCCCGGTCTACCGTGATCTGGGGGAAAGGAGCGTTTCCTCCCCTTCGTCATCGCATGTTGAGGGACATCCTCCCCGCTCTGGGCAGATGGGGATGGAGTTGGTGCTGGCCCCGGCCTCGTCTTCGGCTGCTTACACGGCTCCGGAGATTGACTTCTCGACCCTGCCGAACATCCAAATTCTGAAGGCCGCTGAAGAAGAATTGACCGATGTTCAAGCGTCCTTCCATACGGAGTTGGTTTCTCTTGTGACAGGAGCGGCAGATTCCGTCGCGTCTTCTTCCGTGCTACCAGCCACACTCCCGCTGACACCAGTTTCCTCGGAGGCTCTGGACGAGGTGATGCAGGATGTGGTTGACAGCTTTTATCACCACTTAGGGAGGGGTATAAACGCTGCCGTGGAACGGGGGGTCCCTTTTTCTCTGTCTCTACGGGGAGCTCGGGGCCAAATTAACACTCTGAAGGGCCTTCCTGGCGGGCTGGGGTTAGCAGCGTTCCTGGAGCCTAAGCTGACAGAGGCTGACCAGCTTGTGACCCAACTGCTGGCAGTACGGCAGGCTGGTTTGCCTGCTGCGATCGAACGAGAGCGGGGCTTCCTGGTTGCTGCTCGGGACAGGATCAAGCTCGCTCGAGAAACTGTCGGGCCGGCTGTGCAGGGGGATCTTGACAAGTTCTCCGTCTCCTATGACCGATTGGGTCGTCGGAGTCAGGCTTGTAGGGCCCGAGAAGAATCTGCCTCTCGTGGAATAGCTGACACGAAGGAGCGGATTCTCGCACTCCAGAAGGAGTTGGCCTTCTTAGAGTCAGAGCGGGAGGCTGCTCATGCAGAACAGGAGTCGATTGCTCGGGAGGCCGAGAGGGTTTCCCGATCTTCTGTCAACCTGGAGCGGGCCTTCAAGAAGTTTGAGGACAACTGGCAAGCCCATGCTCATCTGGAGGATGCGGCGGTGCTGAACCAGGAGGCAGAGCGTCGAGCCAAACAGAGGCTTGAGCGGTCGGTTGCCTTGATAAAGGACCGTCTCATGGCGTTATGTGCTCCAGAGCAGTGATCCGTCCTCTGTCTTCTTCTTTTTTTCTTTTTTCTTTTAATTTTTGTAAGGGATGTGATCCCTGCTGATGTAGCCCTTTGATTTTTGAATGAATGAGCATGTTTCAACTCGTCTTTGCTTTCTTGTACTTGCGGTGTTTATGGAACCAGACTTACTGGGGGATTATTTGTGGACCTGTTACCCTAGGCGTACCTTGGTTTTAGGTACGGATAACAAGTTTGATCAGGATGTCCGGGACAGCCACGGCAAATTAATGGTCATGGATGTTCTCGGTACTGGGGGAAGGAATGCCGTAGAGCAGCTGGGCTCCCGGGGCATGGTAAGATGGTGGATTTATGCTAAGAAGCTTAGTAAGGGATATTTGTGGACCTATTATCCTTGGCGTACCCTGGTTCAGGATACGGATAATGGGATGAAAGGAAACCAATCACATTTGCTCAGAGGTTATGATGACATGGCAAACGTGAAGGTTTTATCGTGAAATCTTCCTGCTCAGCGGTAATGAGAACATGGCAGGAGAGACTTTACGGAAGCTATTTGTGGTCAACAGAGGACATTTGTGGTCAACAGAGGACATTTGTGGTCAACAGAGGACATTTGTGGTCAACAGGGGATATTTGTGGACCTATTATCCTTGTCGTACTCCGGTTGTGGGTACAGATAATAGGTTAAAATAGGATCGACATACTTGCTCAGAGGTAATGTGGACATGGCAAATATGACGATTTCTTCGACGGAGCCTTCCCACTCAGAGGTAGTGAGGACATGGCAGGAGTGGGCTCAATGAAGATTGGGTACATAGAACGACTCAGAGGTAGGAGAACGTGGAAGTTCTATGCGAGGGGGCGGTTTGTTTTTGGTGGAAGTGAAGACGACTCAGAGGTAATGAGGACATGGTCGTTTCGGAAATTAGTGGATCGACTACCCTTTTTGTGCACTGGGAGTACGGGTAATGAATCCTGAGGGAGGATCTCTGCCAGGAAGAAAGTTCAGAGGTATAATCATACTTCACTTACTATCTGAAAGAGTGATCGAAATGTAAGTTCAGAGGCACCAGCTGGTACATAACTTGGTAATTTGGACTATTGAGGGAGTGAGAGTACAGCGGCACCAGCGGGTGTATGACTCGATAATCTGGAGAATGATGGATGAGAGTTCAGTGGTACTAAAGGAGTACATGACTCGATAATCTGGAGAATGATGTTCAAACATAGTATTTCTTCAGGAACTTGCCGTTGACGGGCAACATGAGCAAATCTCCGTTCGGCTTAGCGAGGCGGTAGGCGCCATTGGAGAACACGGTCTCGATGACAAATGGACCTTTCTATTTTGGCTGGAACTTACCGGTGGTCTTATGAGTCATGACCATCGGCCTTCGGACTGCCAGAACAAGATCACCCACTTGGAATGTTCTGATTTTAACTTTCTTGTTGAAGGCTCCGGAGATGGGTGCTTGGTATAGCTCGATCCTTTGCTGAGCTAGGAGGCGCTTTTCATCTAAAGCCTCCAACTCTTGTAGTCGTCGTCGGTAGTTATCATCCGTCGTCAATTGATAAGTGAGGGCGACGCGGAGTGAGGGGATCTGAGTCTCCAAAGGGAGGACTGCCTCGCTCCCGTACACCAGAGAGAATGGTGTATTCCCGGTAGCTGTTCGAACCGTGGTGCGATAAGCCCATAAGCACTCGCCAAGCTTCTCGTTCCAGTCGCGTTTATTGGAGGAGACGAACTTCTTGAGGAGCTTGATGATTGTTTTGTTGAATGCCTCTGCCAACCCGTTTACTGTCGGGTTGTATGGTATCGAAGCGACATTCTGAATGCGGTGCTTATCGCAGAATCGGTAGAATGCATGGCTTATAAACTGTGGACCATTATCATGGATGATTCTTCATGGTAGTCCGAAGCGTTAGATAACGTGATGCTTAAGGAAGCTGATCACGTCTGAAGTTTTAACTTCTGCGAGTGGGACAGCTTCCGCCCATTTGGAGAAATAATCAGTGATCGCAAGTATGAAGCGGTGTCCTCGGAAGGAAGGTGGGGTGATTGGACCAATGATATCCATTCCCCATGCTTCGAATGGCCAGGATGCCACCGTTGGATGCAGAAACTCGGATGGTTGATGAATGAAATCCGCGTGGACTTGGCAGGCCTTGCATTTTCTGGCATAATCTATCGTATCCGCCACCATTGTGGGCCAGTAGTAGCCCATCCGGCGAAGGCGGTCCTGTAGCTTAGGGCCGGGTTGATGGGCCCCACAGACACCGTCGTGAGCTTCTCGTACAGCTTCTGTAGCTTCCGCGTTCGACAAGCACCGGAGCAATAATCCGTCGTAGGAGCGGCGATACAACATTTTCGTCTCTGTATCGTAGAAGAATCTGAGAGAGCGCCGTCTGATAGAGGTAGCTTCCTTTGGATTCTCTGGGAGGATATCGTATACGACGAAGTCGATGAACGACTGTCTCCAGTCCGGTGTGTCGTCGACCGTCTGGGCGGAATAACTTGCCATGGCTTGAACGTTGTTCTTGGGACAGACCAGTTCGTGGCCTATTACGTCAACTGAATGATGAGCTTGGTTCGGCACTGCTAAGGAAGCGGCAAGGCCTGCTAGGGCATCGGCTTCGATATTTTGGTGTCTGGGGACGTGTTCGATGAAGAATCCCTCGAATGATGAGATAATGTTGATCGTAATTTGATGGTAGGGGATCATGTCTTCATGGCGAACCTCGTACGAGCCCCTGATCTGATTGACGATTAGTTGGGAGTCGCCGTATGCTTCAAGGTATTCTACCTCCAACTCTTTTGCAAGTTGGAGGCCAATGACCAGAGCGTTATATTCGGCCACATTGTTGGAGCAGGGTTCCGTGAGGGAGTAGGCGCGATTGATCACCAGCCCAGTAGGAGAGATTAATACCACTCCGACCCCGACGACGATGTTTTTCTTGGGTCCGGTCCTTGAGGCGCCATCGAAGAACATTCGCCATATGTTATCGTGGGTGGCTGTATTTGAATCGGCAACCTCGTATGGGATCTCTTCATAGATTCTGGATGACTCCGATCCTGGATGGGCTGCCAAAAAGTCTGCTAGGGCTTGACCCTTAACAGCCTTTTGCGGGACGAAGATCATATGATAGGGGGACAGTAATATTGCCCATGTGGCGAGGCGAGAGCTGAGGGCCCCTGGTTTAGTCATGAGGACTCTGAGGGGGTTGACTCGCGAGATCACATGTATGGTTTGTCCTGTGACATAGTGCCGCGTCTTTTGAATAGCGAATACCAGGGCGAGACACTCCTTCTCTACGGCGGTGTATCGATGTTCTGGCCCGATCATCATTCGGCTGAGATAATATATGGCCTGCTCGTGGCCTGTATCGTTATTTTGTGCTAGCAGGGCACCAAAGGAGTGTTCTATTGCTCGTACGTAGAGCAAGAATGGTTTTCCGGGGATCGGGGCCACCAGGACTGGGGGATTCGACAAATATTCTTTGATGTCGTCGAAAGCACGCTGGCATTCCTCGTCCCATACGAATGAGACTCCCTTATTCATGAGGTGTGTGAACGGTCGGCATCACCCGGAGAGGTTGGAAATGAACCTTCTGATGTAAGCTAGCCTCCCTTGGAGGCCTCTGAGTTCGCGGAGATTTTTCGGGGGACCCATCTCCATGATTGCCTTCGTCTTCTCAGGGTCTACATGGATGCCCCGTGCCGTGATGATGAAGCCTAAGAATTTTCCGCTGGATACGCCCAAGAATGATTTCGTAGGGTTCATCTTCAGGTTGCGGGCTCTCATTAGGTCGAATACCGTTCTCAGGTCTTGAAGATGATCTTCCTTATGGCGACTCTTGACGGCGATGTCGTCGACATAGCATTCTACTGTTTTGCGTAAATGTTCTCGAAAAATGATACTCATGGCCCGCTGATATGTAGCGCCGGCATTCTTCAGACCGAATGGCATGACTGTGTAGCAGTATGTCCAATCGGCGTTCGAAATGATGTGTGCTTTTCGTCGTCGGAAGATATCTTGATTTGATTATACCCCGAGAATCCATCCATGAATGACATACGTTCGAAGCCGCATGTGTTGTCGATCATGATGTCTGTGATGGGAAGGGGAAATTCATCTTTGGGGCATGCCTCGTTCAGGTTGCGGAAGTCGATGCAGATTCGAATCTTCCTATTCTTCTTGAGGACGGGTACTATATTGGCGACCCAGTCAGGATGTTGCTCTTCACGAATGAAACCGCTGGCTATTAACTTGTTGACTTCGGCTTCAATTACATCCATGACGCCTGGGCAGAAGCGTCGTTGTTGCTGTTTGACTGGCTTTGCATCTGGCCGTATGTTGAGTTTGTGGAGAGCGATATCGGGGTCTAGCCCCGGCATGTCCTCGTAACTCCATGCAAACTCGTCGATATATTCTCTGACGAGTTTCAGCAGCGATTCTCGTTCTTCGTTTGTCAGGCTTTTACTGATAAAGATCGGTTTTGGAGAAGATTTGCTGCCGAGATCCACTTGTATGACCTCATCTTCAGTAGGAGGTTCTCTCAGTTCGAACCATTTTTCCTATTGCGCATCTAATTGCTGGGCCCACGGCTCTAGCTCAAGGATTTCGGGGATATCTTCGTCTTCCTCGTAAGCGTCAGCGAACGCCATGTTGACTGACATGATTTGTCTGAACATATCTCCGATGCTGATATCTGAGTCGGAAGTCGGTGATCCGGTTGAATGTGACTGGCAGTCACATTCTTCATCTGAGCTTTCAGGGGTCGTAGTAGGCGTTATATACCCTAAACCGCATCGGGTTTTGTTATAGTAGTTCCGTGGTTTGCCCGCCGGGGCTGGCGTCTTCAAAGGTAATCGTCGTCCAGTGCCATAGTTAAGTCCTGGCGTTATTTCTAGATCATACCCCTGTTTCTGCATGAGATATTTGGATTGAGGGCTATAGAGATACAGAGGCAGTCTTCCGGCATCTGACCCGAAGTCGACTTCTTCCATAGCGGGGGGATGTGGGTTGTTCGTCCGGCCGAAGATGATCGGGTGGTCCCCTCCCTTGACTATTCGGTAAGTGTCTTCTACTGGAGTAAGTCGGATGGCGGTGTACACGTTTGTCACCTGTGCATGTAGGTGAGTGCCTATACCGTGTTCCATAGCGTATATTGTACATAGCTTATTGAGCTCGGTATAGTTCAAAAATAATCCTTTATTGATGAAGTAAGGTATCTTTTCTAGAGGGATTACATCATCTGCGGAGGGGGTATCGGAGTGGGCAGCCACATACTTGGCCAATTCTAGTTCTTCTTCGGCCACCCCCTGTATAAATGAAGACTGAGAGGACGACCTAGTCAGCTTGATTTTCAGAGGCTCAACTGGCGGAGCAGATCATGGAGTTGTTGGCGCACTAGCGACCCCCAGTTTGATACTTGATGTGAGGCGAGGGGTGGCTGGTTCGCTAGAAGTGTCAGACCTCGCATCGGGGTGAAGAACCTTCTTGGGAAGGCGTATTGTGAGCGGTCTGTCGGAGGGATTGGGCTTCTCCGTTTGGAGCTGACCGACTCTCGGTAGTCTGATAGTAAGTGGCCCTGTTACGGGTCTCGGCGCTTGGCCGAACTTTGGCAGCCGGATTCTCATCTGTTCTTCTTGTGCGGAGAGACTGATTGCGTCCTTACGCAGAGTGGCCGTAAGGGGTACGGAATTGCCCGGTTTGCGAGCCTGAAGGTGGATTGTTAGAGGTTCTTCTGATCCTGTGGCCGTCTTGTTGTGAGTTTGCACATCTTCTTCGACCAGATGCTTCTTTGATTTTTTGTATAGACAGGAGTCTGAGTAATAAGATTCGACCCCCTTGAAGGGATCGATATCGGCAAACTCTGTCCTCACGAAGCCGTGCTTATCGACATATTTGAAGCACTGGTGTAGTGTGGAAGGCACGATCATGTAATCGTGTATCCAAGGCCGCCCCAGAAGGATATTGTAAGAAGTGTCGGCATCTATGACATAACAGGTGACTTCTGATTGGAGATCGCCGATCTGACACTTCAAACGGATCTTCCCTATCGGGTAGCTCCTGCCCGAATTGAAACCGCTAATGGCGGTGCTTGTAGGTGTCAGGCGATGCATCGGAATGCGAAGATGATGTAGCAGACCCTTCGGAATGATGCTTATAGAGGACCCAGGATCAATGTGCATTCGGTCCACCTTTACGTCTCTGATGTATCCAGTGTAGTATAGCGGGCGATCATGTAGGTTAGTTTTGATGAGCATATCTTACGGAGAGAAGATGATATTGGGCATTGCTCCCGTACACGCACTATCTTGGAGTTCTGCAGGTTGGTTATCTCCCGTGAGGTTGACCTGAGCCAAGTATGCGTCGGCATTTTGGAGCGCCTCACTTAAAGCCGTGCGGACATCCTTCGAGAGCCTGAGGAGTTCATATAAGGACAATTTGGCCGGGGTATTAGCTAATTGCGCTAAGATGTCGAAGTTGTAGGGCCTCTCCAGTCCCTGAGGTGCCTCCTTCCGGAGGGACTTGTCGAAGCGAGTCTCCTTCGGCCTAGGCTTGTCGGTCGTCGAAGGCTGAGCCGGTCCCGGAGCATCATCAGTCGCGCTTTCGGTCACCGGTTGGGCTTGTGTTCCGGATCGAGTAGTGACGGCCGAGACTTCCTCTTCTTCCGCCGAGGCAGTACGGCAGGATCTGACTTTTTCACTTTTCCTTTTAGAAGGTGGAGAGGGCTGAGTTACCTCATGGACTAGGTCCGGATGGACCCACATGATTTTCCCTCGTGATGTGGTGAGGGGTATTAGACCAGCGGCTTGATCGCGAGCAGGCGGCAGATTAGCAATTTTTATTGTTGCCAGAGGGATGGGTATAACCCCATCCTGAGTCTCTGTTGGAGGGAAGCTGCCGAATTGTACGGACACCATGTTGGCTGCCACGGTTACCTCTTCGAAATCGATGGCCAGGGCGTTCGAATCGATAAGGTTTTGGATATACCGTTTCAGTTGGTAGCAGTCGTGTGTAGCATGGTGGACGTAGCGATGGTAATGGCAGAACTTTGGGTTCTCCAGATCAGTCGACCGAGGCTCCCGTCTTGGTGGAGGAAGCTGAATCCTATCTCCTTTTATAAGCATGTCCAAGATAGGCTTGACGTGGCCGTCTTCAAAGGAATAAGTGATTTGAGGCCATTGTTTGTCTGCTGGCTGTGGCTCGGGCTTCTGGGCTGTATCGGTCACCATAGCCTGCTTGCCTTTGTTGTCCCGGTTGCTGGAGGGGCTACCCCCATTGTCGTTGCTGGTGTTGGGACGCTTGCTCTTGTTCTCTCCCTCCGGGATATGCAACCCCAGTTGGCGAGCCTTCTTCAATCGTTCTTCAGCACTTGTAGCACTGATGATAAAAGCCTTCCAGTCCTTGAACTGACTTTCGCCCATCCAGAGACTAATTGTTGGAAGTAGTCTCTTTTGGCAAATTTCAATCAAAGAAGAGTCCGGGTTGCCAGATGGTAACTTCATTGCGGTTTGACGAAACCGCTCAATGTAATTTCTCGTCAGTTCTTTCTCTCCTTGAACGACGTCCATGAGGGTAGACATCGTCACGTCCTGTCCTACCTCATAGAACCTCTCCAAGAACAAGCGTTTGAAGCCAACGAAGGAGTGGATGCAATTGTCTGGCAGGTTGTGGTACCAATCGAAGGCGACTCCTTCCAGTGCCCCAATGAATAACCGCGTGAGGATAGCGTCATCATGGGGCAGATGGTCGGTAGTGACCTCAAAGTAAGTGATGTATCGACTTGCTGAAGTCTTGCCATCATATGGGTTGATATTGAACGGCTTATATCATGGCGGAAAGGGAACATCCCTCCATTCAGCAGGATATGGTTGCCGTATTCTGAGGTCTTGAGAAATTTCTCGGGCGTGGAACATTGCTCGGAGCTCCTGAACCTCTTTTCTTACTTCTCGGGCCTCATCTATCGCGGTAGGGGCCGTTATCTCGGGAGGGTTATTGCCCTGGTTTGGTGCCGCTGAATTTGAATCTACGTTGATTGCGGGACCCATGCTTGTCTGGCCAGGTGTCACTCCCTGCAGAGTAGGAAGTGCCGCTTTGATCTCGTCTACAGACTTGACCAAGGCATGCAATATGGCCTCCAACGTGTCGATGCGCTGGCGATCGCTAGAACTGCCTTGATTGCTGTCTGTCATGAATACCGTCTTCACATGAGGAGTGACGGAGGGAGTGGTGGAGGATGTACCCTCCGAGTCGTACCCATGCGTCGAGAAATCATCTGGATATGTGGGGATGTTCTCTTCAGGTTCGGACTCGGAAGGAACACTACCCCAGCTTCGGAGCTTGCTTCATCTCGAGAATCATGGTTGTCCTCGGGGACATCAGCATCTGTTGTACCCAATGGGAGGGTTGTTTCTCGGGGTTCGTCTTCTTGAAACGTTGGATTGTTGTGGACGTTCGGAGGGGTACTACCCCCAGCTCCTACGACCCCCAGGGTCGGGGACGATGAGTCTCCTGTTGCAGCAGATTTTGTCTTCGA
Source organism: Iris pallida (assembly GCA_029216955.1). Lineage (NCBI taxonomy): Eukaryota > Viridiplantae > Streptophyta > Magnoliopsida > Asparagales > Iridaceae > Iris > Iris pallida. The sequence continues at coordinate 19,643 of JANAVB010013285.1, forward strand.
ACGGGTGTGTTGGTATACTCCGGTGGAGGGCAACCGTTTAGCCGACAATTTCTTAGCTGTAGTGGCTGATATCTTTGGACTGGAGATGCTTGTCTTCTTCTCTCTTCCCTCGGCGGGGACCTTCTGAGCAGAATTGCAGGAGACAACAGGAGGTGCCTCATCTTCTGAGTTCGGGTGCTGTAGTCTGTGGAAGACGGACGGACGATCTTCCGTCACTGCCGCGTTGTTGCAGCAGTTGACGATGATCTGGGTGCAGTGACGTCCATGTGAGGATTCTTTGCACACCGAGGCCCCTTCTCTTTCCTTGCGTTTGTAGAGGATCGCCTTACGCAGGTCAGAGGAACCACTCTGTCCGTTCGCCGCCGGGGATTGGACTTGAGCGGTTCTGTACAACTTCCCATCAGAGGCCCGTGTGATAATCAGCGGGACGCCCTGATAGTCAGAGGTTGGGGCAGCTGTCTGGGCTTGATGAGCCCGCGCTGCCCTAGGCTTCTTCTTTCTAGCACTTGTGGGTGCATAATAGGAAGAGTCCAAGTTGAACATCACAGAGTCTGGCTTATCATCCAGAGAGTCATCAGGGTTCGGACCGTACGAGAGACGGTCGAAAACTGATCGAGAGGAGCATGGAGCAGATGCTATGCGGCTGGGAGCGGAAACCGTGCAGGCTGTCTGTATGCGGTTGTCTCCTGTCGTCGGACGAGTTCTTATGCGGCTAGGGGTCACGACCGTGCAGGCTGGCCGCATGCGGTTGGCATCTGTGGCCGCATGGGTTTTCTGCAAACGATTGACTTTACTGGCCGCATGAGTCTTGTTTATATTGTTGGGAACTGTAGTCGCATAAGTTATGCGGCTGACAGAAGTAGCCGCATGAGTTTTCTTCATGCGGTTGGCGGATGTAGCCGCATGGGCTTTCTCCTTGCGGCTAATACTCTTCTGCGGTTCGGTCCGCGTAGAGTCCCTCTTTGTCCTTGCAAGTCCAGCATCATAATGTTTTCTTCTGCCGGAGTTGGGGACAGCAGAGTTGTCTACGATCTGAAGTGGGACCGCAGGAGAATCCTTCTCGCCGTCTTGAGCAACAGAGGACATCCCATCGAGGGCTTGAGGAGGAGCAAATGACTTCGGTCTCCATTCTCTGTGAGCCTTCGTGGTACGGGTGCGCTTCTGGGCCGGGCCAGCGCTGCCTTCAGAGAGCATCTCTTCGAACGCCTATTGGTCGAAGCGGACGACCATCTTCTTTTGTGTGGAGCCAAGTTTGGCTGCATCTGATTGCGTCACCAACTCCTCAGCCATGGAGAAGTTAGTCCCCAGCAGAGTCGCCATCGTGTTTGCCATTGATTGTAAAAGAACAGAACAATTATCGGAGGACTGAACTTAGACTCACAATACAAACTCGCTCGTACAAAGAAAGCCTAGGGACGAAAACCTAGGTACAGCAGACTAAGTACGATTGTTTATTTTTGATTCTGGGGGGTGACGATAGAGGCTCGGGAAAGCGACGGCCGCTCTGCCTTACTCCTTGGACGATCAGTATGCAGTCTTGGCTCGGAGAAGATCTGCTCGGCGTTGATGAAGAAACGCTCTTCTTGCTCTCCTCGGATTGCTCTCCTGACTTCTCTCTCTCTGTGATTATCAAGAGGAAAGGGGGAGCTCTCTCTGTGTAGATCTCTCTCTTATTCTTTTGTTGTCGACCTCTCTCTCTCTCTTCTCTCTTTTTTTTCAAGGGAATGATGCTGGCTATTTATAAGAGTGGGGGGGTGATCATTAGGGTTTGCTAATGATTATCTGTTTGAAATGTCGGCGCTCCTTCATTCTATCTGAACCCTTGATCCTGATCATAGTGAATCTCGGCCATTAGTACGGATAGCATCGTATCTCATGAGCAATTAATGCTAGCTGTTTTAAATCCTTGTGATTGATTATGCTAATGTCTGATTGCTCGCCACGTGTCCTATTAGCTTGATGATAAATGATATGCCCTGATCTCAGTAATTATGACGATGATGTCAAATATATTTGTTGAGATTTGGTTAAATCTCTTATTGATCCCATGCCACGTGTCTTAATTGTGAGTCCTGTCAGAGCCACATAGGATTGACTATCCTCGAACCGCGGAGAGATACTCTTTCTGAGCCGCATGAGACAATGCCTCATCGAGCCGCAGGGGACGAACCTTCCGTGAGCCGCATATGCATAGTCTTTGCGAGCCGCATGAGCTAGTATTGTATTGAGTCGCAGGGATTGAGCTCTCGGTGGGCCGCATATGGCTGATTTCTGCTAACCATATGGAGTGACTTCTTCGTGAGCCGCATGGAGCTGTTTTCCATTTAAGCCGCATGAGAGTTGCCACGTGGCAACCTAGGATTTCTGACGGTTCGGGTCAGAGATCTTCTTCCTTTCCCGAAAAGTCTGTCATTATGGCAGAGCCATTATGACACTTTGTGTCAGAGCAGTCACAGTCGCCAAGTCGTGTCAGAGCATTAAATGAGGCTACCCCCAAATGACTAGCTGTAGGGAAGGATCACACATGGCATCCATCGAGCCGCATATGCCTTGCTGAATCGCATACGCTCCCGAGCCGCATGCGATTGAGAGTCTTCTTTGAACCGCATAGGGCCGCTCCTATGTGAGCCGCATAAGCTTCTTACTCCTAGCCGCATGGATCATTATTCTAATATTTTCCATGCTTCTACAGTATCCAGTTTTACTTTTCAGTTCACTTGTACTTTGACATTTTTACTATATACGACGACTTTTGTGTTTGGAGCATTTATGATTCTTCTTCACTTATAGAACTGTTAGCACATTTAGTCTTATCCTGTTGTCTTTAGAACAGCTTACTACGTTTTATCTCAACGTAGGCTGGGCATGACTCGGCCTGGCCCAACAATTTGGGTAGCGGGTCGTGACAATAAATGATACGTGACTTCCACTTCTGGATGATATTTCAAGTTGCGACATCTCACATACGGACACTTAATTTTGGTACCGTCCATGTACTGAGGGAACGCCTTGGCAAACTGCAGGAACTGCTGTACACCCTCTATGAATTCATCCCGTACACCGCTCATGTCATCAGGATGATGGATGTACATCCACGAACGATTCCGTAAGTAGTAATTCATATCCATATCCAATTGAGGATAATTCTGTAAGATAGATACGTGCACATTGCAGTCAGTGAATGAATGTTTAGGCAGTTTAGATATGGGTGCACAACATAAAATGTTCATTCATTCTACATATTACAAACAAAGAATTTAAAGGAAGAAACAAAAATAACTGTGTTGGAACTAAAACAACTGTCTTGTGTCAAAGTGTCGTATCCGATAGATCGATACTAATTCGATACGGTCGATACTAAGTACATACGGTCGAGGTATAATTATACTTGTAGGAGTACACGAAACTAAGTACATACGACCGATACTAATCCGATACGGTCGATACTAATTCGATACCGATTCTGATACTCATCCCAACTGTCCAATATCGACCCTTTGGGTCTACAAGAGTTACTTCACCCAGTTTATCAAGAAAGGTAAAACTTTTTAAATTAATATCCAATATCGACCCTTTGGCATGTGCTTGAGCAGTATCCTAACTCAAACTATCTATCCTAACTAATAAATTAATATCCTACTTTAACATCTACTAACTCTCATATTCCTTCTAACATAAACTAATATCCTAATCTAAACTAACCCTTTAACTGAAACTAATATCTAAACAATGCTAATCATGAACTAACACCCTAACCTGGAAGTCCACACTGCTCAAGCACAGGCCAAAGGCCAAGTTATAAGTCAAAATGCAGGCAACTGCCTGTAGCTCCAAGGCAAAACCAAATGTTGACGGTATATATACCGTCAACATTTAAAAAGTTTACTTGTCTTGACAAAATGAGTGAAGTAACTCTTATAGACCGAAAGGATACTCTATACACTCTATGTAATACGATATACCAATCATACCTACACTTCTAGGATACTCTATACACTGTAGTAATGAATTGCCCTAGCTAATGATGCTCTTAGGTAACATATTTAACAGATGAGATTTTCATGTTGCACTTACGCATTTGTAGATATAAACTGCTTGAGCAACAACATATAGGTATGGGAATCGTTATCGGACTATTCCTATGAGTATTGGTATCGGCGATATCGGTAGTAGACTTACAAGCTAGGGTTTTGGTCAAACTCTAGTCCACAAGTTCAATTAGCCTATTGGGTTTATTTCTAGGTAATCCTATAGATATCTCAGGGTATAGGCTAAGGTACACTAGGTAAATCACATATGTATACCATATATATACAATAACATATATATATATATATATATATATATATATATATATATATATATATATATATATATATATATATATATCCTCTCATAAATATAGTATAACTCATATCCCAACAATACCTACATATACTATATATATGAAACTGTAAACCCAAACTTATCCCAAACTGGTATGTAAACCCACAAACTGAACTGAACTACAACCCAAGCTAACTCATAGACTCACTGTAACGCCCCAGTCCCAAAATACGTAGGACTAGGAACGTAGACATGCCAGCTGTACTCATACGAAGTATACTCCAATATATGGAAACCTCGTATGAATACATAAGCTGTAAAATACAGTAGAACCATAACTAATCTCATCCACACAAAATAAATGAATAAAAGATCATATAATGAGAATGAATTTGTCTTGATACAATATGTTGGGCGGAGACAAATCCACTACCAACAAGTAAAGAAAAAATACATGAGTAAAGAAATGAATTTGGCGAACGAAGCAAAGACGATCCAAGTGCAATCATCCTCGAGGAAATAGCGATGATCACGGCTAGAGCTAGAACACCTGCGAAAGACAATAGCACACACCTGGAGAGATAACCAGGTCCTCAGAGGGACGTAACAAGACACATAATATCATGCCATATAAACTGAATAAATATTGCTCAAATAAATAAGTCAATCGAATTATAACATGGTCCAATACACACCTATTGAACGAGCTTACCATCCCCCCAACCAAACAAGGACAGGAGATGGTAAACTAATTCACGGTGACGTATCTTTCCATGCTAAGAATCCAATATGGTATCCGGACCCCAACAAGGTTCAATACCTTCTCATCGAAGTAGTAAGCCACACCTACAATCAAACAAGGACAAGATGTGACGAACTAATCCGCGACAAGTTATTGTTCCAAGCCACGGTCAGATACAAGTACCCAAACCAAGAGTACTCGTACCTAACGAATAAAGGTAGCCTAACCGTTCTAAGTGAATGTAGTTAAGAACAATTCATGGTCACATGACTACCCGGTCAATACCAATGCAGTACCTCAGTAGCGAGTCATAACACCATATACTATTCATCAGTACCGAGCGAGTCTATAGCATATAGTCTACCTATCGTTCCTCAGTAGCGAGCGAGTCTACGATAGATAGGGTGGTAGTCAACTTCCAATCATGTTCTTCCCGCCCAATGCCAACTCATAACTGCTAAGTCTTCTAGCATGCAATTCTATTAGCAGTTATTTCCTAACGCACGGCTTATACGTACTGGTGGCCAGCCAATCACGCATGTCCGAGCCCTATATGTGACACACAACAACGTGGTATAAACGTGTCAAGGCCTATGAATGCAACACACAAAGGGTGGTCCCTTAACTCTAAGTTTAATGTGTAAGAAAATAATACATGGCAAGAAACTGAACATTAAATTCTAACAGGTTATGCCATGTATCACAGTTTATTTTACATAAAGAAAATAATGAACATGCATGAAATATGAGCTAAAATAATTAAACAGCAAATGGCAAGGTGTCTTGCCTGGTAGGACGCCTGGTGTACTGCAATGCTCAATGTGACACGAACTGCGACTTTGGTGCAATAACGGTACAAGGGGACCTCGGATAGTAGCACAGACAGTTCCAATGGGTCCGGGACGGTCAAATTAGTTAGGATGGACATAAGAAAGTACAGAATTGACGAGGAAACGGGAATGTCGGGATTAGTCATGGTGGGTGATGATAACAAAGAGGAAATTTCGTGTAAGAAAGTATATATATTAGAAATAAATTATATATATTAGAAATATTTATAAAGTTTGAAGCCATTATTTTATTAGTCAAAATAATTTAAAGTTTAGATAAGTATTTATAGAAACCAAAATTTAGAAATCTTATAATGAAATATTTATATATAGAAATCCATAACATCATAACTTAAAACTAGGTCCAACTAGTTAGAACATTCTTATAGATTTATATAATATATAAAAATCAACAATTATGTATAAATCTCTTATTTCATATGTAAGTCCAAAATCCACACAACCCAAAAATTACATAGTAATTAAGCTCAACATATCAATCAACTTAAATATTTATATAGTTTCAAAATATAGGACAAGGTCCGAGGCCCAAAAAAACATATAATAGGTTAACCCAAAATATTTAGCCCAAAGTTATTATAATACATATTTACTCATTTTTAAAAAGAAAATATATATATATATATATATATATATATATATATATATATATATATACTTAAGACAAGAATAAATGATTATTAAAATTAAGGAAGTTAGAAATTTGGCCAACTATATCTAAGCCCAACATATGCTAAAATATATATGGCCCTACTAAGAAATATTATTTATAAAAATTCCTAAAATAATAGTACTATTCCAAATAATACTATCAACAAAATAATAAAAATAATAATACTTTTAATAATAATAATAATAATAATATCTCAGCTAACTACTTAGCTACTGCTTTCTCTCGGTTTGAGAGAACATAACACATAATTAAATGATCAAAATGAAGAAGAAGAAGAAAAAAAATATCAGAAGAAGTTTGGAGGAGGATGAGGGAGAGATCGAGAGGGAGTGGGAGGCGGAGAGAACGGGAGAGGTGGCGGGAGGAAGAGGCGGAGCTGGAGAGAGGCGCGAGAGTGCGGAGAGGCGACGCGTGGTGGAGGCAGATCTGCGACGCCGGGCAGTATTGAACGCCACGGGCGGCTGGGGTTTCGTCGGAGGGGAAAGGAGGCGAAGGAGCGAAGCGGGTGACGGCGGAGGAAGCGGAGCGGGGCGGAGGCTTCGGCGCAGCGGTCGGAAACTCGTCGGTCGGATCTTGGCGAGGGAGCTGCGGCGGAATGAGGGGGTTTTTTACGGAGGGCTCTCGGTCGGAGTCCGTCGGCGGACTGGCGCCACCGGCGGCGACTGGAGTCAGGTTGGGGGCGACGGCGGATGGCTTGGCTCGGCGCTAGGTGGACGCCGGGGTCAGCAGGGCTCGATCGCGGGGAGGCGCCGCACGAAGGCGCTGGCGGGTCCGGCGACCAGATGGTGAAGCGGTGGTGGTGCCTGCTGCCGACGGCACGGATCTGACGAACCGTCGCAGAAATTGGACAGGGGTCGCGGAGGGTCAGCGGCCGTGGTGTGGGGCGCGGGTTGTGTCGACGAACGGAGGTGAGTTTTCGGTTTATTCCTTCTCTTCTTGATGGTGGTGGTTGTGACAGCGGATTGGCCAGTGGTGGTGATTTGGGTGTCGGGTCGCCAAGGTCGGTCGGGCGAGTGACGGACGGGCAGTGGTAGTTTGGTGTCGGTGGTGGCTGCGATTTATGGTCGTCGTGGTGCTGGTGCCAGTTTGGCCGGTGATTTGTAGGAAAGGTCGGGGTGGTCGACGGGGACGCTGTGGCGGTGATGGTAAGAGGTCGTTCAGTGTCGGGGTTGTGGGAGAACCGGCTGTATGGTGGTGAGGATAATGGTGGTTGATGGTTGCGGCGGAGGCGTAGGCGGGTGAGGTGGGGCTCGAGCAGCAGGAAGGGCGGCCCAAGAGTTGTCGATTAGGGTTTAGAATAGGATTAGGGTTTAGAATAGAGGATTAGGTTTGCTGTATCGAAATCGTATCCGACATGTGGACACGAAGAAGGTGAACTGTATATGTATAAATAATGGAATAAGAATTTGGACGGGGAACACAGACACGATACACGCACGTTTGTGGAATTTGGAGAATAGAAATACATGAAGGAGTACCTGCCTATTTATAGGATGTGGGAATTCCCATTAAGATAAGGGTTAGGATATTTAAACCCAATTAGATAATTCATGTATTACTTTAAAATCAATCAGATCCAATCCAAATCCAAATCTAATTAAATCTAATTAAATTCTTTTAGTTTAAAAATCAAATCAATTTCAAACATAGATATTAGTTTATTATTTAAATGTATCCATAGAATCAAATCAAAATTTAAATTGCTACAAATATTTCAAAAATATGTTTTCCAAAAATGATAATAATAATAATTTTGAAAATTACACTATTTATTTAAAAATAAGGTAATAAATAATTATGATATATGTATGCACAAATAATATTTACATAAATATATTTTTCTAGTATACAATAAAAATATTATTTATTATTAGTAGTTGAAGGCCTTTAAAATGAAAAGAACAAATTTAGCAATTCTTGTATGATAGCAAAGTATTTATTATATAAATTATTTTGAACTATAAAAATTAAAATTAAAATATTTTTCTAAAAATATGTACGCTCGTCCATATTCGTACTCGACGAGCAATTTCAAAATACGTCGTTTGCGCACAACGTACAATACGACTACGCGACGTGCAATAAAAAAATTTTAAATCAGTGCCAAAATCGATAAAAATATAGTAGAAATTTAGGGGTTTTACATCCTACCCAACTTAAAAGAATTTCGTCCTCGAAATTAAAAATTCATAGGGGGGTGAGAAGACACAAGGGGGGTATCGATGGAAAACAATTGATAACAAATCATGCCGTAAGAAATCACGATCTAGATCATAGAGAAAAAAAATACGGTATGGTCACGGGTAATGAATGAGGGTCACGATTAAGAGAACGAAATAGATTCACTTGAATTAAGCAATTTGAGGGTCTTGATAGGGCCGAGTAGTTTAGGATGAAGATATAGCAACATTGAGTGAGAATGGTCATAGCCGATAAAAAGGCTAGAGGAAGTTCTAGTATAACGCCTTCGTCCTTCTAAAATAGGTGAAGGCGAAAGCAATAAGAAGTTCAAAAACGATGATATCGAATACGAATACGTGGTTCAAAGGCGACCGAATAATTTCAAAAGAATTTTCAAAGCAGTCGTGGATGGGATTCTAAAGGCCAAGTTTAATTATGTTCCATCTACGTAGAACGATAGTGAAAAGCGAACCAAAGTGCACTCGGTTGATCAGACCGTCATGCACCGGTTCTGAGTAGACAGTACGTTAGTGGATGCATCCAATAACATATGTCATGAACAAGCTTGATAAAGAATTTAGCTTGCAAAAACATTAGCATCATTAGTTTAGATAAAAAAATATAGGCACGACGGTAGATGAATAAAACAATTATGAATAGTCTAAGAGTCATAAGGATCTAAGTCTTGTTTATTCCTATACCATCATTCTACTGTTTTATTGACCAAGGCTTGGTTTACCAAATGTGTTAAATTATTCTAGTCTCTATGGCCTAGATAATACTATTTGTATTCTCTTAATGGTCAAGGGTGTGTCAGGTCGTAGGATGTTCTACCCAACTTAAAAGAATTAAGCTAATGGTGTTTGGGACATCTACTAGTAGGGTCAATCTCTAGCAAGCACGAAGGGAAGATAATGATAGAAGGAATCAAGCAAGATACAATCGATGAGTCAGTCGAATATGGAATTGAAGAAAAGAGGTCAAGCATGTGGATGAGATTCCTATACTTCTAATCCTATACGCAGGCTTGCTTGGTACGATAAAGTAACCAAATAATTTATCTTGACCTGCATGGGCCACCACAAAAACACATAATACTCCAGTCCCAAAATACACAGGACTCGGAACGTAGACATGCCAGCTGTACTCATACGAAGTATACTCCAATATATGGAAACCTCGTATGAATACATAAGCTGTAAAATGCAGTAGAACCATAACTAATCTCATCCACACAGAATAAATGAATAAAAGATCATATAATAAGAATGAATTTGTCTTGATATAATATGTTAGGCGGAGACAAATCCACTGCCAACAAGTAAAGGAAAAATACATGAGTAAAGAAATGAATTTGGCGAGCGAAGCGAAAATGATCCAAGTACAATCATCCTCGAGGAAATAGTGATGATCACGGCTAGAGCTAGAACACCTGCGAAAGACAATAGCAAACAAAGCCAGCTATGTGTATTAGAGTACGCCAGTACCCCAATATACGATAAAAGCTGTCTAGAAGACAAGTGGGAAGACTCTAGCATGCCACTGACGACTCCTATGGTCGAACAAATCCTATCTCAATCCAACAACAACAAGTATCAAGAGTATATCAAATATGAAAGTAAAGAGGCGTCCCAAAATACTATATCATACATGATCATGAACCTAGTGAATACAAAATGCTACACTAGCAAAGTACCAATATACATGATCACTATATCAGTCTAGATCTAATATAATACATCATGTTGACCGAAGTCTGAGAAAGTCTCAAAATAATAGGGCTAACACATGCCCTAGCTAACACCACCAAAATGAAATAAAATACGAGCGGTACAAAAAGGGAACCCACTCGCGAGGAGGAACAACCGCAGATCTAAGCAGGCGGCAGGTCATCCAGAGAAACGTAGAGAGAATCCTCGGGCTCCAGCGGTAAATCTGGCCAAACAAAACCAGTGGGGTCAGGCCCCAAATAGCAAGTACCACAAGGAAGCTCGAGGTGAACGACAAAACCCAACAATCAACCCAATAACATAATGACAGAAGTAAATAAATGCGGATCGAGACTAGTGCGGTACCAATGCAGGTATCTCAAGAATATAAATGACTGAATGGAAATACTGAACAATATAGCTATGGAACAGAAAAATCCGATGAGCAACAAAGGATTTAGGAACTACTAGGAATCGGAGCTACAACCCTTAAACCAAACAAGGACCGGGGTTACAGATCTTTTCCCTAGCAGAACTTAGCCTCTGGCCACTCACCGACACAAGAGCATATAAGGTAACACACAATCAAAAGTGAACGGCCAATCATTACCTACGGCTTGCTATCATTAACTAGCTAGGGTTATCACAATCCTAATTACTAGTATGCAAGTTGAGGATTTTCGCAACTACCTGACTGCAGATACCCGGATGTCCAGGGGTACGAGTAGTACATCTATTGCCCAACAAGACTGCTGGCAGATAAAACGTGTCTAGACTTGTAACATAAACAACCAAATCATATACTAGTAAAAGAAAACATATAACTGACTGTGCCGCAACCCGGCACGACATGTGACTCGATCGTATATCAATACGCGCAAACTTGGTAGGTCATGGAGCCCTTGCCTAGCAGGGTTGAGCCATGCCTCATGGGGCCCTTGGAGCTCGGGGTTGGTAGTGCGAATTTCCTCCTACAATGATCTACTTGAATTTACTAGTCATTTTCCTTATCATATTCATGTCAAATTCTCAAGTCGTGGACACTCAAGAATTTCCTAAGATGATGTGTGCTATGTACGAGTAAATCGTAAGTTACCACTTACGAACATTCCCGTACTAACATCACGTGATACACGGAACAATACTCACACTCGATTGTCTAGTGCCAAGATGCAATAGATTAAACATTCAACAAGCTATATCCACGGTGTCAAGAAAGAACATGTACTTATATCTCGGGTCTAGAAATCAATAAGAAAATCAAGTCATGAGTGCGCTACTACGAGCCACTAAATCGAGCTAGGCATATATAGTAATCTGGAGTGCACCGTAACAGGCCACTATCTATAATCTGGACATAGAACAATACGTGAACATAAGCATGTACCATGTATATAGAGTGTACAATCATTCTTTAACTATCCAAGGTCATCTAATCATGTTAAGAGTCCATTACAATCGAGAAAATATCAAAAACGGACAAAAACGGACAAAAACGGGCAAAAACAAACAAAAACAGCCTAACCGGATTATCCGGCGGATTATTGCGGATTTCCGACAAATTTTTCGAAGTGTAACAGCAAGTTTTGTGGTGCAAGTTCAGATTTTCCGAACCGTCACAGAAAGTTGATTTTTGAACTCAAAACTTGTTTCGGCCATAAAAACTTCATTTTAAATCGAAATTCGGACTTTCAAAAGTCAAAATTGAATAGAATTGAATTTCCTACAACATGGAAGTATTAGTTTTCATAAATTAAAACATTTGATAGATCAAAACTTCAAAATACTCGAAAATCATATCTAGAAACTCAGATCTACGCAATATTGTCGATCAAAACCAAAAGTGCTATATACTAAAGATGTTAACAATTTAGAGGAGCATATTATAGAACAATAAAACTTTAATTTTTTATGGAAAACAAAATTTTAGCATGGTCATATCACTTTTGAGCAAGATGTACTTGCCTAGGTTTTAGCAACCGAGCCTAATCTTCTACTCCACCACCAAGAGGGGTTCCAAAACCATACTCTAGGCCTCAAGGCCAAGCCTTCCTAAGCTTGAGGAAGAGAGAAGAGAGTGAAGGGGAAATGGTGAAGGAAAGAAAAGATAGAGGAGAGAGAAACTCATAGGATATATATAAAGAGGGTGAATTAATCATGACCGTTGGATCGTGATCCATGTCACATTCTAGGTCAATCCTAGCCATTGAAAGAAAACCAATTGTCCATTGGATAATAGAATGCATCTACACTATTCATGAAAATATCTAAACACTATTCATCAAAATATCTAAAATACTATTCATGAAAATATCGGAAACACTATTCACTAAAATATTTGAAATCAAAAATATCTAAAATATGGAAAATCTGTCCGAGCGGTATGCCGTCGGTATACTCCGGTACACCGTCGGTATGCCGATCAAGAAGAAATTATATAATTTGGGAAAAATTTTAAAGCATTCCAAAAATCGAGAAAATTTGAAATACAATACAAAATACGTATCCGTATATAAATACCGATACTGTGAGACGAGTCTCACAAAGCCACACCTACAACCAAACAAGGACAAGATGTGACGAACTAATCCGCGACAAGTTATTGTTCCAAGCCATGGTCAGATACAAGTACCCAAACTAAGAGTACTCGTACCTAACGGATAAAGGTAGCCTAACCGTTCTAAGTGAATGTAGTTAAGAACAATTCATGGTCACATGACTACCCGGTCAATACCAATGCAGTACCTCAGTAGCGAGTCACAACACCATATACTATTCCTCAGTACCGAGCGAGTCTATAGCATATAGTCTACCTATCGTTCCTCAGTAGCGAGCGAGTCTACGATAGATAGGGTGGTAGTCAACTTCCAATCATGTTCTTCCCGCCCAATGCCAACTCATAACTGCTAAGTCCTCTAGCATGCAATTCTATTAGCAGTTATTTCCTAACGCACGGCTTATACGTACTGGTGGCCAGCCAATCACGCATGTCCGAGTCCTATATGTGACACACAACAACGTGGTATAAACGTGTCAAGGCCTATGAATGCAACACACAAAGGGTGGTCCCTTAACTCTAAGTTTAATGTGTAAGAAAATAATACATGGCAAGGAACTGAACAGTAAATTCTAACAGGTTATGCCATGTATCACAGTTTATTTTACATAAAGAAAATAATGAACATGCATGAAATATGAGCTAAAATAATTAAACAGCAAATGGCAAGGTGTCTTGCCTGGTAGGACGCCTGGTGTACTACAATGCTCAATGTGACACGAACTGCGACTTTGGTGCAATAACGGTACAAGGGGACCTCGGATAGTAGCACGGACAGTTCCAATGGTTCCGGGACGGTCAATTAGTTAGGATGGACATAAGGAAATACAGAATTGGCGAGGAAACGGGAATGTCGGGATTAGTCATGGTGGGTGATGATAACAAAGAGGAAATTTCGTGTAAGAAATTATATATATTAGAAATATTTATAAAGTTTGAAGCCATTATTTTATTAGTCAAAATAATTTAAAGTTTAGATAAGTATTTATTGAAACCAAAATTTAGAAATCTTATTATGAAATATTTATATATAGAAATCCATAACATCATAACTTAAAACTAGGTCCAACTAGTTAGAACATTCTTATAGATTTATATAATATATAAAAATCAACAATTATGTATAAATCTCTTATTTCATATGTAAGCCCAAAATCCACACAACCCAAAAATTACATAGTAATTAAGCCCAACATATCAATCAACTTAAATATTTATATAGTTTCAAAATATAGGACAAGGTCCGAGGCCCAAAAAAATATATAATAGGTTAACCCAAAATATTTAGCCCAAAGTTATTATAATACATATTTACTCATTTTTAAAAAGAAAATATATATATACTTAGGCCAAGAATAAATGATTATTAAAATTAAGGAAGTTAGAAATTTGGCCAACTATATCTAAGCCCAACATATGCTAAAATATATATGGCCCTACTAAGAAATATTATTTATAAAAATTCCTAAAATAATAGTACTATTCCAAATAATACTATCAACAAAACAATAAAAATAATAATACTTTTAATAATAATAATAATAATAATAATAATAATATCTCAGCTAACTACTTAGCTACTGCTTTCTCTCGGTTTGAGAGAACATAACACATAATTAAAAGATCAAAAGGAAGAAGAAGAAGAAAAAAAAATATCAGAAGAAGTTTGGAGGAGGATGAGGGGAAGATCGAGAGGGAGTGGGAGGCGGAGAGAACGGGAGAGGTGGCGGGAGGAAGAGGCGGAGCTGGAGAGAGGCGCGAGAGTGCGGAGAGGCGACGCGTGGTGGAGGCGGATCTGCGACGCCGGGCAGTGGTGAACGCCACGGGCGGCTGGGGTTTGTCGGAGGGGAAAGGAGGCGAAGGAGAGAAGCGGGTGATGACGGAGGAAGCGGAGCGGGGCGGAGGCTTCGGTGCAGCGGTCGGAAACTCGTCGGCCGGATCTTGGCGAGGGAGCTGCGGCAGAAGTAGAGGGGTTTTTTATGGAGGGCTCTCGGTCGGAGTCCGTCGGCGGACTGGCGCGACCGACGGCGATTGGAGTCAGGTTGGGGGCGGCGGCGGATGGCTTGGCTCGGCGCTAGGTGGACGCCGGGGTCAGCAGGGCTCGATCGTTGGGAGGCGCCGCGCGAAGGCGCTGGCGGGTCCGGCGACCAGATGGTGAAGCGGTGGTGGTGCCTGCTGCCGACGGCACGGATCTGACGAGCCGCCGCAGAAATTGGACAGGGGTCGCGGAGGGTCAGCGGCCGTGGTGTGGGGCGCGGGTGGTGTCGACGAACGGAGGTGAGTTTTCGGTTTATTTCTTCTCTTCTTGATGGTGGTGGTTGTGACAGCGGATTGGCCGGTGGTGGTGATTTGGGTGTCGGGTTGCCAAGGTCGGTCGGGCGAGTGACGGATGGGCGGTGGTAGTTTGGTGTCGGTGGTGGCTACAATTTGTGGTCGTCGTGGTGCTGGTGCCAATTTGGCCGGTAATTATGGGGAAGGCCGGGGTGGTCGACGGGGACGCTGTGGCAGTGATGGTAAGGGGTCGCTCAGTGTCGGGGTTGTAGGAGAACCTGCTCTATGGTGGTGAGGATAATGGTGGTTGATGGTTGCGGCGGAGGCGTAGGCGGGTGCGGCGGGGCTCGAGCAGCAGGAAGGGCGGCCCGAGAGTTGTCGATTAGGGTTTAGAATAGGATTAGGGTTTAGAATAGAGGATTGGGTTTGCTGTGTTGAAATCGTGTCCGACATGTGGACACGAAGAAGGTGAACTGTATATGTATAAATAATGGAATAAGAATTTGGACGGGGAACACGGACACGATACACGCACGTTTGTGGAATTTGGAGAATAGAAATACATAGAGGAGTACCTGCCTATTTATAGGATGTGGGAATTCCCATTAAGATAAGGGTTAGGATATTTAAACCCAATTAGATAATTCATGTATTACTTTAAAATCAATCAAATCCAATCCAAATCCAAATCCAATTAAATCTAATTAAATTCTTTTAGTTTAAAAATCAAATCAATTTCAAATATAGATATTAGTTTACTATTTAAATATATCCATAGAATCAAATCAAAATTTAAATTGTTACAAATATTTTGAAAATATGTTTTCCAAAAATGCTAATAATAATAATTTCGAAAATTACACTATTTATTTAAAAATAAGGTAATAAATAATTATGATATATGTATGCACAAATATTATTTACATAAATATATTTTTCTAGTATACAATAAAAATATTATTTATTATTAGTAGTTGAAGGCCTTTAAAATAAAAAAGAACAAATTTAGCAATTCTTGTATGATAGCAAAGTATTTATTATATAAATTATTTTGAACTATAAAAATTAAAATTAAAATATTTTTCTAAAAATATGTACGCTCATCCATATTCGTACTCGACGAGCAATTTTGAAATACGTCGTTTGCGCGCAACGTACAATACGACTACGCGACGTGCAATACAAAAATTTTAAATCAGTACCAAAATCGATAAAAATATAGTAGAAATTTAGGGGTTTTACACTCACAAACTCAACCTGGAAATCAAACTCAAAAGCAAACCCTAACTCAGAACTCACCCAAACTCCCAAACAACATACAACATTCAATTATATAGCCTATTTATATAAATACAGAAATAATGTAAGAATCGTATCAGTCTACAGAACTAACATTTAGGTTAGGGTTTACCTAGTCGGGGTCGGAAGAGCGGGTCGTCGAGGGGGCAGGGGGTCGCCGATGGGGAGCTGGAGATGAGGGTGAGCGGGGTCGCCGGTGGGAGCAGGGTCGCCGAGCGGGGTCGCGGAGGGTCGGGGGCCGCGGGGGGAGGGTCGCCGAGGGGGAGGGGGTCACCGGAGGCCTAGGGGAGAGGGGGTCGCCGGAGGCCGAGGGGGGAGGGCGTCGCCGGTGGCCGAGGGGGGAGGGTAGCCGAGGGGGAGCGCACTTTCGTTTGGGAAAATTTTGATCGAAAAATAATGGGAGGGAATGAAAACTGAAAGCCCTATATTTTGAATTTAGCGACGTCACACATATACGTCGATAAACGTCGCTAATATTAGTGAAATTAGGAATGCTACAGTAGTTACGTCGGTAAACGTCGCTAATATTAGTGATATTAGCGACGTTCGCCGATTTATCCGTGACATATGTTTTCTTATACACAAAAAAGTCGCAAGACGTCGCCGATCGTCGGTAATAGTGACGTATTGCGACGTTTATAGATTATGTCGCTAATTCCTTAAACGTTAGCGACGTTTTAATAAAACGTCGCTAATTGCATCGCTAATATAACTTATTCTAGTAGTGTCCCGCGTCGACTCTTCGACCGAATGGTTACTACAGAGGACGCGAACGAGAGGGATCGCTCGTTTTCGTAGCAGCTTATCCTTGTGTTCTAAGATTTGAACTGGCTCTTCAACGTAAGATAAGTCGGACTTTAGCTCCAGCTGGCCAAAATCTACCACGTGGCTCGGGTCGTGTACGTACTTCCGCAACTGAGAGACGTAGGAGACATTGTGTACACCTTCTAGCGTCGGCGGTAGGGCAATTTTATAGGCCACCGGGACGACCCGCTCGAGTATTATGAACGGCCCAACGAATCTCGGACTCAACTTTCCTTTCGCACCGAACCGAAAAACTCCTCGCATGGGCGACACTTTGAGAAATACGTGATCGCCTTCTTGAAACTCGAGGGGTCGACGATGAACGTCCGTATAGCTTTTATGACGACTCTGTGCGGTCTTTAATCTTTCCCGAATTAGCCAAACTTTTTGCACAATCTGTTCCACCAATTTTGGGCCGAAAATCTGCCGCTCTCCGACTTTGTCCCAGCAAATGGGTGATCGGCACTTTCGTCCGTACAAGGCTTCATACGACGCCATTTGAATGCTGGATTGATAGCTATTGTTGTATGCAAATTCAGCCAGAGGTAGAAGAACATCCCAGCTTGATTTGAAGTCAATTGCACAGAGTAGTAGCATGTCTTCGAGAATTTGATTGACGTGCTCCGTTTGGCCGTCGGTCTGAGGATGGTAAGTCGAGCTGAACTGCAACTTGGTACCTAGAGCCGAATGAAGGCTACTCCAGAATCGTGACATGAACCGTGAATCCCGATCAGAGATGATGGATACTGGAACTCCGTGCAGCCGTACTATCTCATCAAGATAAATTTGCGCCAGGCGATCAACGCTCCAAGTAACTTTAATAGCAATGAAGTGCGCTGACTTGGTTAATCGATCGACGATGACCCAGTTGACATTTTTTCCTTGCGGCATCTTCGACAAACCAACAATAAAATCCATGCACACGTGCTGCTACTTCCATTCCGAAATCGCCAGATTCTGCATCTTCCCGCCTGGTCTCTGGTGCTCAGCTTTCACCTGCTGACAGGCCATGCATTACGACACGAAGGGTGCAACATCTCTTTTTATTTCGTGCCACCAGAAGTTTAAACGGAGGTCCTTTTACATCTTCGTGCTACCGGGATGCAAGATGTACTTCGCATAGTGCGCCTCCGACAATATCTCCTTTCTAAGTTCTGAATCATCCGGAACACGTAGCCTACCCTTCAATTGAAGCACGCCGGTTTCGTCTTCCGTAAAGTCGGTCGTCCTACCCGTCGAGATTAGCTCTCGTATCTTCTTCAAGTACGGATCGTCCTTCTGAGCGGTCTTGATCTTTTCTTGCAAGCTCGGCTCTAACAGAAACTTTGCCAACTTTACATTCCTGAACCGGACTCGAAATTCGTTACCCATCTCTTCTAGGTCGCGTAGTAGTCTGCGGTCGATGGATAGCGAGGCAATATACTTCCGACTCAGAGCGTCCGCCACAATATTTCCCTTTTTGGCGTATAGTCAATAGTCAAGTCGTAATCCTTGATCAGTTCAAGCCAACGCCTTTGCCACAAGTTCAGTTCCTTCTGCGTGAATAGATACTTGAGGCTCTTGTGATCGGTATAGATCGTGCACGCCACACCATAAAGATAGTGACGCCATAATTTTAACGTGAACACAATAGCCGCTAACTCTAGGTCATGAGTAGGGTAGTTCTTCTCGTACGACTTTAGCTGTCGGGAAACAAAAGATATTACCTTGTTCCGCTGCATCAGCACACACCCCAAGCCCTGACCGATGCGTCGTTGAATATCTGGAAACCCTCAATCCCTTCTGGAAGTACGAGTATCGGGACTGAGACGAGCCGTTGCTTTAACTCTTGGAATTAAGCTTCACAGTCGTCTGACCATTCAAATGCGACTCCTTTCTGGTTGAGGCGAGTCAGAGGCGATGCGATCTTCGCGAAGTCTTTCACGAAGCGTCGGTAGTATCCCACTAAGCCGAAAAAACTTTGAATTTTGTCGACGGACGTTAGCCGTTTCCAATCGACAACGGCTTCAACTTTCTTTGGATCGACTGTAATGCCTTCAGTTGAAATAATGTGTCCGAGGAATGCGATGCTGCTCAGCCAGAATTCACATTTGCTTCGCTTCGCATATAGCTGATTTTTTCGAAGGGTCTGAAGTACGGTCCGTAGATGCTCAGCGTGTTGCTGCCTATTCTTCAAGTAGACGAGGATATCGTCGATAAAGACTACTACGAACTTGTCGAGGAATGGTTAGAACACTCGATTCATCAAATCCATGAAAGCAGCAGGGGCGTTCGTTAGGCCGAACGGCATTACCAAGAATTCGTAATGGTCGTATCGAGTGCGTAAGGCAGACTTTGGCACATCGTCCGGCTTGATCTTGAGTTGATAGTAACCCGAGCGCAGGTCAATTTTAGAGAACATCGTAGCTACTTACAGCTGATCAAACAGATCGTCTATGCGGGGCAGGGGGTATTTGTTCCGGACGGTGGCATTATTCAGCTCGCGGTAGTCGATACAAAGACACAATGAGCCATCCTTTTTCTTGACGAACAGCACGGGCGCTCCCCATGGCGAGACGCTGGGTCGAATAAATCCTTTGTCGAGCAACGCTTGTAACTGTACTTTGAGTTCTTTAAGATCTGTAGGTGCCATCCTGTACGGGGCTTTAGAGATCGGTCGGGTATCGGGAAATGTATCGATAATGAACTCAATCTCTCGATCCGGTCGTATGCCGGGCAGTTCGTCCGGAGACACATCTAGAAATTCTGGCATAACGTCGGTCTGACCCGCGTTTGCACCATCCTGTCGCATATCTCGAACGAACACTAGATAGCCTTCGCACCCGGCGTGCAGCATCCGTCGAGCAGATGTTGCGGAGATCACCATGCAGGTCGACGATGACTCACCACACGACTAGCAGAATTCAGGCACTCCAGGTATGCGGAATGTGACCCTCTTTTCAGTGCAGTCTATGGTTGCATTGCCCGGACCGAGCCAATCCATCCCCAGAATGATGTCGTAGTCCTTAATATCTAGAACTATCGTATCAAGACAGATCTTTTGACCACCTATACAGATGATTCCGTCTTCACAAACTAAATTTGCAAGCAATGGCATGCCCGACGGTACGTTAACAGTAAGATCGAGACCCAGCGGTGTCAGAGAAAATTTGTGCTCAGCGGTGAAGTCCGCCAATATAAAACTATACGTGGCACCTGAATCAAATAAGACACGAGCAAGTTTATTATTGAATTGCAGTATACCTGTCACGACTGTGTCAGATGCGAATGCTTCGTCTCGAGTCATGGCATAGATGCGGCCCTGAGCATTGGGGCGACGGTCTTGGCCATTCTGTTGTACGGTCGGTGGAGCCCGAGGTGCTTAGCCTCGGTTCTAATAATTTTGTTGGGGGTGATGGTTTGGCTTCTCTAGAAAGTTGCGTACGATGTGGTCCATTCGGTCGCACCCGAAGCATGCTCCGTTCTTCAATCGGCACTCGTTGGCCATGTGCCCCTCTTTGTGTCAGAAAGTGCAGACTATTCGATCCTACGTCTGGTTGTCGCCTCCGTTGTCGCGATTTTGACGCTTGTGCGTGTTGCTGCCTCTCGCATTACCATGGTATTTGTTATTAAAGTGAACATCGCCAGTAGTAGCAGGAGGATATATACTCGGACTCCAGACGGAGGGTATAGTTGAGTGCTTCGCCCATAGTTTTGTATTCTGGCACCGAAACGTGAGCACGGACATTGGAACGCAGGCCCACTTCGAATCGTCGAGCTCGACTTGCAGTGGTAGGTAGATAGGCTCCAGCAAATTTGGCTAGTTTATTGAATTCAGCCGCATACTGTCGTACAGTCATATTTCCTTGCCTTAACTGCATAAATTCGTTTTCTTTCTTCTGTCGCACGGCTGCAGAAAGATATTCGGTCTCGAACGCATTTCTGAATGTGGCCCATGAGATCGTTGCCGTCCAGTCTTCACGTCGAATTGCCCGTTACTGTACGGCACACCAATCGTGCACGTTCATTCGAAGTAGAAGTTGAGCACACGCGACTTTCTTCGAGTCTTCGACACCTAGAAGCTCGAACTTATCTTCCAGCTCCTCCAACCAGTCGATCACCACGGAGGGATCTTCTGTGCCGTTGAAGAAAGTGCGACAGCTTTTTATAAATTTTGACACGTCGAAGTTTGAACTTTTCGGTACCGCAGGTGAGAGCACGGGCGCCTCTGGTTCAGCTTCGTTGGATCGAACCGTAGGCTCGATCACGAAAGGCGTCATCGTTGAATTGTTGTTGACCACGACCGATTGCACGATCTGCTGGAGTGTATTCAGCTGCTGCTGCAGCAGCTTGAATTGAGCCTCGAACCGATTCTCGAATTGGGTCTGACGAGCCTCTGCCTGCTGGCGATGGAGCTCATTTTGACGTTGCTATATTTCGAGCGTCTGGAACTATTCGAGCCGCTGGAAGCGCTCGTCTCGTCCTCCGCCCGAGCTCCCGCAACTGCAGGGAAAAGAAAGGCAACTCTCGTTAGTTTCAGAAATATCCTGGGTTCAGCGTATGGAACAACTCATCTCATCGACACAAGGTCAACGATTTAAGACTAGAAACTCGACACTGGAGGCCAAGGACGTAAAGCCGTGCTCTGATACCTTTATGTCATGCCCCGATTCCGTCGAATCGATAATCGTCCCCCGGGCATGATGTCGTGCGAACCTAATTTACGATCGCATAAGACACAGTCATAAGGTAATCCGAGACACGAGATCTAAGCGAGTACGCAGATAAATTGAAACACACATTAAGTAAAGAAAACTTGATCTTTATTGATAATGAACATTATTTACAGACTCCAGTACAAGACTCATGCCGTGCGGGCTACAACATGACTCAATTACAAAAGAGTGCCGATGAGGTAGCCGTTCCATATATTGCACACATCCTTCAATATACAACAAAGTACTCCAGTGACCTGGAATGGAGGGACGCTGAGCCATCTTCCTTGGACTGTCGAGAGCCTTCAAAAGTGGAGTTGCGGGAACAAGTCTTCGACGTGCGGTCGAAGCTTCAAAATCATGAACATCGCCAAGCTAGTTGGCACGTCCTTCCTGATGCACGGGACCTGTAAAGAGCGAGGATCAGTACGATCACATGTACTGACGAATGGCTAATTAAAATCCAGGCTCTGTATTTGATTCAAGCAGTTTTATCGACATGTTAGCTAGCTATTTACGTGATCTTTCTAACCATCCTGATCAATTTGCATGTTAACATGTTTCGAGGCTAGCATATGAAATTGTAAACATTAAGCAGCTATCATATTCATCCCGTGTCACGTGCATTAGTTAAGCAGTGAAAGGGTGTGAAGGCCACTCGCAATGTCAAGCCATCACGGACTATAGCCGGGTTAGACGGTGACCCTTTCGCGTCGGGTAGCGAGCCCTATACGAAAGTTCCAGAGTAACCCACACCGATGAAAGGCTGGCGCTTGTTATACTCGTTCCTTCCGGGCCGAATCTGTCCCTTGGCCTAGGCAACCGTTCGAGGAAACTACACCTGGTCGACAAGTTGTTCTTTTGAACTTAGCCGTTCTTTTAAACTTCGTCGATTTGCTTACTTAGCCGTATCGTTGCGATAAACATTATTCGATTCATTTATTATTTTGCATAGGCTAAGTAAAATTGCATAAGAAAGCACGTTTTCTATTTTCAATACCGACAGTTTGATAGCAAGTGTTTTCGTGAAGAATCGTGCCACGATTTCTTTGATTCTACACTATTATGACAAAAATTCATTTAACTTTATATTGATTTTGAAGTAGAGGGACAAGGCACTACAATGGTTCTATTATGACAAGCATTCCTTTCTCGCGCACCCCGTGGACGGAAACGGGGCACGATGTAGGGACGGGGCACTACAATGGTCCAACTGGTCGTGATTTTACAGTCTCGAACAGGATCACTACACTATTTAGCACAGCACAAAAATATCCTGACAGGTGCTAATAGAATCACTCAACCAGATGGAAAAGAAGGACAGGAAAGGCAGACCTGCTAACACGTCACCCGCAGCGTCGGTCTCCTCGACCGTCAGCGCAAAAGCCCTGCCCCTCTGGTGCTGGGCATGGTACTGTGCCACAGGTGGCCTAGCTCCCTTTTTCTGACCTTGTGCTCCGCCATATGGTGGTTCAGTGGGGCAATCCCTCATCTGGTGAGCACCGAATCTACAGAACAAACATACCTTTAGTCTTTTTCTACAAACATCCCAAGCGTGTCCCGGCTTCCAGCAGTAGGCACAAGTGGGCATCCTCTAGTCCTGTCCCCGAGTTTGATGCTGTACCTGCTGAACAGGGACTCTAGCTGGTGCAAACAACTGCTGGGGCTGATGCACTACCTTCTGCACAAAGGGACGCTTCGCACTACCACTCGCCTTCCTGAATCATCTCGGCCTCTCTTGGACTTGAGCTCCAAGTCGTCCTTCGCTGCCATGGCTCCTGCCAAGATATGCTCAAAGGTAGCATCACGGACACTCTTGGTTAGTGACTTGACCTCCTTGATCAAGCCCTTGCAAAATCTTCTCGCCTTTGCTACATCATTCAGTCCCTCCACGAATCTTCCTAGGCAACAGTACTCTCCAGCATACTCCTTAACTGTCTGGTTCCCCTGAACCAGGCTCTCAAATTGAGTCTCCAAAGCACCGAGAGCTACATCTGGAAAGAAATTTTCCTTGAAAAGCTTCTTGAAGGCCTCTCAAGTCTGACCCTCGATACCAACCCTGGGATCGGTGCGGTACCAAGTCTATGCAAGATCAAACATCTGGCTACCTGTCGTCTCTATCTGTATCCTAGCCGGGCCAGTCTGAATATCTCCTCGATGTGCTCTATCCAGTCATAGGCGTACAGAATGCCCTCTGTACCCCTGAAGTCCCTCGGCCTCATCTTCTGAAAATCTAGGATGTTCCCAGGCCTCTGCTACTGAATCTATCCTCCATGGCCTCCCAAGTCTCCCTGTCGCTGAGCAGCCACTCTTTCCATTGTCGCTATCACCACCTGATGGGCATACTCGATACCCTGCCTCATGTCTGCTGACTGGCGATTCTGTGCCTCCATCATCTCGTAAAAAGCGCAAAAAGCTGTGTTGCATCTAATGGTGCCGGAGGTGGTGGTGGCTAAAGAACATCTGGGATCACTGGGGTAGTCCTCCGAACAGGTGAAGAAGTACCCCCAAAAGCTGCCGAAGCTCCCACATGAGCAGGAACGAGAGGTTCTACGGCCCGCAGCGTCTAGCTAAATCGGACGAAAGGTGGCAGTCCTCTCAGTAATGTCCGCTGGGCCGGAGTGATGCGATCTAGTATTCGCCATCCTGAAGACAGATCAAACAAGAAAATCAATACTGAGCAGGAAGCGATATCATCAAAAAGGATAGTTTATCTGAAAAGAAGGCAATTATCAGCAAGAATTTATAGATGGCAGGAATTAGATCGAAGTTTTTCCTAACTGTGATTGAGTACCTCACATCTAAAGCCTATTCCTTAATTCCTATCGCAGGCTCGTAGCAGCACAACTAAGTCGTCGCACTACCAAGATATCGCACTAATGCGAATCTCGACCTGCATAGGCCACTACTAAAATGTGCCACGACCCATTCCTGGTATAGGGCACGAGTGCGTAACAGCATCCAGCCTACATCGCAGAATCGGCGGTAGAACGCTGTTCTAAGTCGCTAACTAACAACTTACGCAATGATATAATGTACCTGTCATAGATCTTAACTCCGAATGGAGGACAAGTATAAGATATGGTAATACTCAATCACAGTCTAAAACACGATATGATATCACAGAAGTCTAAAATAACTATAACAACTCAACAAACAATAACTAAAATAATATCTGAAACAACTCAAATACAATGTCAAAATCTCTACTTATTATAGCACAAGTTCTAAACAGAAATCTAAACAAGTCCTCTAAACTAGTCTCCTGGTCACTACTGAGAATCGAAACCCAAAGTAGCTATCCCCTCCTCAGATCCATAGAAAGTATGGCATATATCCTCAGGACAAACATCTGAAAAATATATCCAGTCAGGATGGAACGAGCACATCTCATCTAGCAATCCCAAGTAAATGACAAAGACTATAAAGCAGTTATAGACAGTTATATTGATGAATTATGGAAAGTTTGAGACAGGTAATGAAATAGAGCAATAGTTTAACTAAAGAACAGGAAAAGTACAGTGAATCAGGAGAGCATGGTAATGAAGACTGTAAAATAGAGCTAACTGAGCTTAGAGCAATATGATGTGAGTCCAAACAGTACAATATGATTCAAGTGTGATTCCAGTATGAGTCCAGTATAAGACACTAACAAGTGTGTTTTGAAATACTGCTTTCGACATGTAAACGGCTAGGGATAAATACGGCTCATTACACACTTGGCAAGTGTGCGACTGCTATCATTCCAGATTAGACCAGTAGGGGTGCTTCCAGTATGTATGGGAATGTTTACATGTGTACTCGAGTATTTCTCCACCCCGACAAGTACAAGTGAATCCATAACCCGACACGTAAAACGAGTACAAATCCAGCCAGAACAATATGATGCCAGTAGGTGATTCCAGTGAGTGATTCCAGAAATAGAGGTTAGACAAGTAATATATGTGTGTCGTATGCAATGGATCCAGAAATATCATTCAGTGTTGTGCCAGAGAATCAAATAGAACTATACTAGAACTGAATCACAGTAATCATCAAATAAATAAAAGAACTATCAGAGAATGTACTCGTCTGTCGTCCAGAGAAATGTATGAGGATCAATGTCCAAAGTAGTATCGCACAAATCTATAAATGATATATACAAGGTTATTTGATGATCTAGAGTAAACAGTATATCTAAATGAGTTAACTACATGCTGCTTGGCCTTTCTAGGTCAAAACTCAATTATTGATCAACTCTAGTCAACATATGTGAACTATTTGCTAGGCTAAAGTGGTGCCAAACGTACCTCAACCTAGATTAACTTACCTAGAACCCTACCTACATCATTACCATAGTCTCATATATATATATATATATATATATATATATATATATATATATATATATATATATATATATATATATATATATCAAGTATCCTTATAACTTATATTTTGTACCCCTCAAACTACTACTACCATACATATCATATAGTTACATATATGATACCCCTTTACCCAAGCCATACAGATGGACTGATACTTAAAACCAAAAATACAACCATCTGTCAACCTATATAATATGACCTATGGGGGTAATATTGATACAGGAAAGGTTGATACAAAACATTAGGATACACTGAATAGTTAAGGTAAATAGGAGTTTAACTTAAATAGGGACAGGTACATGAGATGATGGGGACTGCCATTGGATGTTTTAAGATGACAGTAGGACAGAACAAGATGCAGTGAACCAAAGGATATATGGCTATTAGTCCCCTGGACTGAACAAGATACTCACAAGGATGAACCAAATAATGTGACTGATCAAGACAAATGGCTGCAACCAAAGACACAACAAATGGACTAGGACAAAAGCTTAAACCAAGAAGGAGATGGTCAGATAATAGATCAAAGAGGGCCTGAACAGATTATATATTGGACTGAGAATGGGAACTTGCATCTCTTCAAGTATCAGTCATCTGATACTCTTCAAGTATCAGAGAATGGGAACTTGCATTTCAAATATGGAGGGTATGCAGCCAACATATTCCTTAATGTGATAGGCTTGAACAATTGAAATGGTTAATTCATTTAAGTCATGGATTAACAGTGGAATGGATTTGACTGAACAATCAAAGCCTAATTTAGTAACAGATGGACAAGGGTCATACTCAACAAATCAATAAAGTGAAATAGGGTAGAATATAGGCTCGACTGTTATTACATTACTGACCAAGTGCAGTACAGTGAACAGAAATAAGATGGCAGTTCAAACAACCATGGTGAAGCCAGTGGCTTAAATGACTGATCAAGCAAGAGACTGAACATGACAGGGATGAATCTAGGGAGAGCTATGAAGCTACAAGAACAAATTACCATATTACCATACCCCTCTCACACTCTCAGGTTTAAATCCTTCGCATGCTCTGCACTCCCTGTGCAAGGCCAAGTGCCCAGCCTATCACCTCACAAGTCGAGCTAACCCAAGACACCCCTTTCTATCATATGCCACAGGAAGCAACTCCCAATCCTTGTCACAATCCTGCATTCTTCCTGCTAACCCTTACCAGCTTAACTCATTGCCTAATCCACTTCTCACTACTGCTATTTAAATGGCAGTTGCTATTACTAACTGATCTAAAGGGAAATATGCAGGACAACACATGAGATTGAAACTGGATAAGTGGATAATAGGGAAATAATCCTAAGAAGAACTGGGGATTTAAACAAGGGTAGGGGCTGGATATCCAAGTGTAGTGACAAGCCAAAAGTGGACTGAGTAAAGTAAATGTCCATTAAAGGTTATGGACAGACATCCAATAGTTGATACCCAAAAGATAGGACTGGATATAGTGTCCAGTTAAAATCGGATAATATGAATCGAATAATGTTCATCCTATGTGGCTGAAAAATTAAATGTTGATGACTGAGCAATCAAATTACGTATGGGCTGCCATAGGCAATGAATTCACAACAGAACAGTAAACTACAGGGAATGATATCATGACCCGAGCCCCCCCCCCCCCCTCCCCCCCCCCCCCCCCCCCCCCCCCCCTCCCCTCCCCCTCCCAATCAAAATACACCATTAAAACAATCTAAAACTACTAGATAGTATCTCTACTCCTAACACACAATATTATCAATGTAATTACCAATTTTACAAACCCTAGATTTCCTATTCTCAGATTTTCCCAAATGTGGGTCAAAATGAAAGGAAAAACCCTTCAAATAGGAAGATGAGAGCCTCAACTCCTCTCTAATGGCATCCTATATGCTTGGGGGTCCTAAATGAATGTAGTTACACTAATTAAATGAAATGTAAAAGATTTAGAGAGCTCATACTAGAAGGGAGATGGATTTGCAAAACCCTAGATCTAGAATCCCCTCCAAGCTTCAAGGCTCCAAATCCTTCCTAGCTAGCCAATATAGCCTTCACCTCTCCAAGGGAAAGAAAATAAAATGAATTTGGGTCAATTTGGAGGAAATTAGGATGTAGGAGCAATTTGGGAGAAAAGCTTCAAAATTAGGGTTAGGGTTTCTAAAGGAAAGAGGAAGAAGAAGAAGAAGCTACTCTACTTATAGGCTAAGGGAATATGTTGGCTGCCCAAAATAGGTTGGATTAGGGATTTTGGCTTGTATGGAATGTCTATAAATTCCCTCTATGTGTCATGACAAGTTTAGGGATTAAACCTTCTTTTCTAATTAATTGTTTAGTTAAGCCTTCTAACCAATTCTTCTAATCTAGCTAGGGGTACAACTTGGGCGGGCAAAACCCGAGCCCGATCGGATAAACCCGTTAATGGGTTGGGTTAGGGTTGAAGATACTCGGGTTGGGGCTCGGATATGGGTTAAAATAATTGAACCCGATCAAAAATGGGTTGGGCTCGGGTTCATGTGTCGGGTTACCCGAAGAACCCGAAACCCGACTTATATATATATATTGTTTCATATTTCTTAAGTAAAAAATTTAATCCTAAATTTCTCTACCCAAACTCTTCAATTCCTTATCACAAATCGTATTTCAGTTTGTATTTTTAATGATCAAGACTTGAATACTATTTGATTATGTGTTTAATATTACTTTTATTTAAAATTATTTCAAAAATTATATTAGAGCTCGATAAACTCGATGGACCCGACCCGACCCAAGTTCAACCCGAGCCAAACCCGATCCTCTGGGCTTGGTCTTGGGCTTCATACGTTTAACCCGAGGTCGGGCGGGCTTGGGCTCGGGCTAGGCTTATGATTCATCGGGTTGGGCTCGGGTTGACCTCAAGCCCGACCCAACCCGCCCGAGTTGCACCCCTAAATCTAGCTAGAGACTAACTATAGTTCAATTAGGCTAGTCCTAATCATCTAGTTGGGTGGTCATGACAAGTTGGTTTGGGTCTTCTAGGCTCACAAACCACCATTCTAACCTAAAGCTAACCATTATCCATATTCAAAATATAACACATGCACCAAATTAATTATTGTAGATAATTAATCAAAATATAAATTCTAGTTTTGAAAACTACTTATCATTCCAATTATAACTTGAAATTACAATAATAGTAATAATTAAGAAAAGTCCAAAATACCCATGTTTCAAAAAAGTGGTGGTTACATGCTTCGATTGAAGGGTAGGCTATGCGTTCCAGATGATTCAGAACTTAGAAAGAAAATATTGATGGAGGCGTACTACGCAAAATATACCTTGCATCCTAGCAACACAAAGATGTACAAGGACCTCCGTACGACCTTCTGGTGGCACAGAATGAAGAGAGATGTGGCGCTCTTCGTGTCTCAATGCATGGCCTATCAGCGGGTGAAAGCTGAGCATCAGAAACCGGGCGGAAAGATGCAGAACCTTGCCATTCTAGAATAGAAATGAGATCATGTCACTATGGACTTTGTTGTTGGCCTGCCGAAGATGCTACAGAGAAATAATGTCATCTAGGTCATCGTTGATCGACTAACAAGTTCAGCGCACTTATTGCCATTAAAGTTAGTTAGAGCGTTGATCACTTGGCTCGGATTTATCTTGACGAGATATTTCGGCTGCGTGGAGTTCCTATATTCATCGTCTCTGATTGAGATACACAATTTTTATCGTGCTTCTAGAGTAGCCTTCAGTCAACTCTAGGTACCAAGTTGCCGTTCAGCTCAGCTTACCATCCACAGACCGACGGCCAGACGGAGCGTGTGAATCAGATTCTCGAAGACATGTTGCCTCTGCGTAATTGACTTCAAGTCGAGTTGGGACGTTTATCTACCATTGGCCGAATTTGCATACAACAATAGCTATCAGTCCAGTATCCAAATGGTGCGTACGAAGCCTTGTACGGTCGAAAGTGCAATACGCCCATTTGGTGGGATAAATTCAGGGAACGGTAGATTCTTGGCCCGAAACTGGTGGAGAAGGTGAAGCTCATATTCGGGAAAGATTAAAGACTGCAGAGTCGGCAGAAAAGTTATGCGATATCCATCATCGACCCCTCGAGTTTCTAGAAGGCGATCACGTATTTCTTAAAGTGTCGCCTATGCTTGGAGTTACCCGATTTAGTACAAAAAGAAAGTTGAGTATGAGATTTGTTAGTGCAAAGGAAAAGTTACACAGATATCCATCATTGGCCAATAAGATTGCCCTGCCGCCAGCGCTAGCGGATGTACACGATGTCTTCTACGTCTCTCAGTTACGAAAGTACGTGCACGACCCAAGCCACGTGGTAGATTTTGGTCAGCTGGAACTAAAGTTCGACTTATCCTACGTTGAAGTGCCAGTCCAAATCTTGGAATGCAAGGATAAGCTGTTACGGAATCGAACGATCCCTCTTGTCTACGTACTCTACAGTAACCATTCAGTCGAAGAGTCGACCTGGAAACTTGAATCGGAGATGAAGAAGAAATTTTTTTATTGTTCTCATAGAGGTAGGTTCTATTTTAAGTTTCGAGGACAAAACTTTTTTTAGTTGGTTAAGGTGTAGTGCCTCGTCCCTATATCGTGCCACATTTTCTATGGGGTGCCGTGAAAGGAACACTGTCGCTACCGATTCAGTCGAAACTGATAGATCAGGATCGATTGAATCGGTCGAACAGGAATGATTGAATTAAGATCTTTTGTTGTTATGGAAAGGCTTCTTCGAAATCAAGTCTCATATTCAGCGGGTTGTGCCTCAAGGATTGGCTCTGTGGCTGAGTCGGAAGAGACCTCCCGTTGCATGGTTTTCATGCCGCACTTGATTTGGTATTGGCTTTGGTTTTCGTTAATACATTTTCGTGAATATTTTTGATAGTTTTCATGGCTTACGTTTTCAAACTTGTATCATATCGAATCTTGAATAACACAGTGTTCTAATCACTTGCTTATGCGATTGCAGGTGATCGCGTAGACGACGTCTAAGCGCAGCCAACTAGTCCCTCGCCTGAAGCAAAAGACTAAGGTGAGTGGTTGACCTCCTTACCTCGACCCTCTGTCCCAAAAATAAGAACTTGGATAACTGAATCAAATTAGAATGATTTACTCAGAAAATACAAGTTACATGCTCAAAAGGAGAAAAGATAAGGTTCTAGAAAAGAGAGAGAATTATTTCAGGATCTGCAAAATCAAGTAAATGAATCGATTACATAATAGTCCCAACAATACCATAAAATGTGCTTTTAATAACTTGTTAACTTAAGCACGGTCATGGACAGCTTGCGCACAAGGCTTTGCTTCCTCGAACGGCAACCCGAGGCCACGGGTCCGTTTCGGCCTAGGAGGAATGCAAGATAGCTGTGCGGATGCTAGCACGGGTCATTCGGGACTTTCAACGGGGCTAGCTATCCGTGCTGAAAGGGTCGCCGTCTCGACTAGGCTATACGTCCAGGAAGACTTGAATTGCCAGTGATCCCACTTGCCTACAAATTATAAGCTTGTTATAAATATGACAGGGAAGGAACATGGTAAGTCATGCTGCAATGGCACGCTCTGCCGTAGGTAAGATGTATCGAAGTTATGTTTTATTGCCTATCGAATGCTTGTCTCTTAGCATGTTAACATGCAAATCAATCATGATGGTTAGAAAGATCACAAATAGCTAACATGTTTTTATAAAACTGCTTGAAAAAAATGGAAGCTTGGGTTTAATTAGCACTCGCCAGTACATGTGATCGTAGTGACCCTCGCTATCCGCAGGTGTCGCAAATTCGGAGGAACGTGCCAACTAACCAAGGCGATGTTCGCATTTTGAAGCTTCGATCGTACGTCAAAAACTCTCGCTACTCAACTTTTGAAGACTTTCTGCATCATTCCAAGAAACATGTCTCGGCTACCCTATTCCAAGTGGCTGAAATGCATTTGTTGTAAATTGAGGGATGTATGTATGAACGACTATCTCATCGGCGTTTATTTTAATCGGGCCATTTTGTAAAGCCCACGCGCATGATTGTAATAGAGTCTTGTAAATGATGTATATTATCAATAAAATGAAAAGTTTCTCTACTCATTGTGTTGTTCAATTTCTCTGTGTACTCTCTTAGTTGTTGTGTTTCAGATAACCTTATGACTATGCCTTGTACGATCGTAACCTAGGTTCGTACGGCATCATGCCCGGGGGACGACTACCGATTCTTCAGAATCGGGGTGACAGTATGCTTATTAATGATAGTGAGGAGAGGAAGAGCTCCGTGTAGGAGACGCCAGAACATCTGGATCCTAGGCGCTATGAACTTCAACTTCCAGTCGGCGCCATGTATCTTGGTCTTGAGCGGAAGCAGAGCTTTCTGCTATGTTCCTTTTATTGTTTCATATAACGACTTAGTCAAGAATGCCATGTTCCTTATTTTCGTTCAAACCAGTTCATCAATGCCATCTCCATCCGAGAGTTCCACCTTTAATATAGCTTGCGCTTCGATAGGGGTGAAGATTGAGCGTATCAGTTGTGTCTTCTACGTTCTTGAGTCAGGATCCACAAGATCCCTGACTATCACTGGCCGGTCAGGTGTTAGGCGACGTGTCAAGCATAGGCACTCGATATCCAGGTAATGAAGGGACCCATGTTTCGTTGCTATATCAATCCAACCACCTTTAATTCTCCAGTAAAGTCTGTCTGCCATCATCTACCCATACCAAGGATCCCCTTCCATATAGCTGAGCTCCATCTTGTTTTGGTTGTTGTCCATAGGGTAGATCAAAGTAGGTATACTCCCTTTAGGAGACGGACCCAAAGGCTCGTCGGATTCGTCAGGAACCTCAAAAGGAGTTTGCCGAAAATGCCTCATTGACCCACTGGAGCTTTCTGATGCCAATGCCACCCTCCTTTTTGGGTTTGTATCTTCCTCCATGCTAGGGTGTAGATCTTTCTCTCCGAGGGGTCATGCCCCCACCAAAAAGATCGTTGTTGCCTTTTCAATTTTTATGTGATGGTAGCAGGGATTTTATATATCGCCATAGAGTACACTAGAATTGTAACACCCACTTTTCTAAAATGAGGGTAATTTTAACTTTTGTAAAAGTTTATTATTTAATAATAGGATTTATGATTTATGGAAATTTTAATTACTTTAATACTATTTAAAATTGGTGAATTATAATTTTGATGTGTTAGCTAGTGAACCCTAGAACTGTTGAGCCTAGAGACTAACCATGACCATGGGGACCTAACCATGTGATTAGAATGACTATTTACAACTTTTTTAGGCTAAGAGTATTTTGGTCATTTTGTGACTTTTGAATTATTTAGGATTTTGATTAATTGGTAAATTTTAGATTATTTTAATAATATTTAAATTGATGTATTATGATTTTGGTCATTTTTTTATTTTATATTTTGGGAATTTTATATTTTAATATTGATTTTACGGGATTTGTTTAGTCGGGTTTGAGTTTCGTTTCGTTCCGACTTGTGTTAGTGACCCGGGTAGCTTAGACTGTAGATGGGATCCCAAGATTAGTTAGTTATGGCCTACAAACCCTACTAATTAAGTTTGAGTTTAGACTAATCCCACTTGTTAGATTGGTTAAGTTAGAGGCTTAAATTTGACCCTTTTGATCCCAAACTTGAACCTAACTTAAAATTAACCAAGAGGACTAGTTGAGGCCTTATTGGACTTTCCCCCAAGGCCCAAATAGGGTTTAATGGCCACTATAGCTAGGTTAGCCTCCCTTCCTTTTATTTTATTCCATCTTGCCTATTTTCCTTCACAAAGTGTTCTTTCCCAAATTAGAGAGCTTCCCTCTTTGATTTGATCTCCAAATCCTTACATCCCTCCACCAAAACTTCCATCCAACCTTCTCATACTACCAAGGGAGGGTGCTAGCAAAGATTTGGAGCAAAGTGCAAGAAGGAGTGTCCTTTTTGGAAGATCTTCGTGTCGGAGCCGTGTCCTTGGGAGTATCATTGGGATTCCACTCCCAATAGGTAAAACCAACCCTCTAAATTAATTTTATGCATATTAGTTAGTTTTGAATCTATAGGATCCACCCCCATGCATGTACCCCATTTAGATTCAAATTTGAGGCCATTTGGAGCTCTCTTGAGGATTTTAGATATGTGTCTTGTGTCCTACTTGATAGATCCCAAATTAGGACATCCCATGTGTATGTATATATGATAATAGTTTAAATAGATATTTAAATTCAGTTTTAGAATGGTTAGAGAGTGGATTGATCTTAGTTAGGATGGTTAGAATAAGTTTCATTTGGATACCTATGTTGGTATCCAAGTATCTTGCCTACATGTTTTCTTTTGTCCAAAACAACTCAAATTCGTTATAACATTCATCCACGTTTTTATTAATCAAAGCAACTTAGAAATGTCATAACTTTTAGCTTAGAGCTCCGATTAATCTCCTTTTTTTTAAAGAACCGCATCGAAGTTAGCTTTCCAATTATATATATTTTAAGCCAAATCATTCTAGAACTTTCTGTAAAACTATTTGAGTGTCAGATGTCCGAAAGACAAACGTGTTTCGGTGTTTTTGCGATTCCGGGAGCTTCCGGACACGAAAATGCGATCCGTTTGAAGTTTCGGAAAGCTAACACGAAGGGCTACGACATACTTTAATCATAGAATTTAGTGAAAGCTCAATTGGTACAATATTGGTTTTAAGTAGAAGAGTGACTATACGATATAGACATTTTGTCTAACCTATGAGCTATGTAGTATGGATATTAAATGAATGTCGAGTATGTAATACATGATATATTAAATGAATGAATAATATATATATATATATATATATATATATATATATATATATATATATATATATATATATGATATGTATCCTCTATAAATTAATGTATATATATGGTTGAATGTAAGCATGTAGGAATGCAATCAATGTAATGTATGTAAGCAATACAAAAATGTATGAATGAAGAATGATATACAATGTATGCATAAAAGTAGATAATAAATGCTGGATATGAATGCAAGGTATACATGTAATGATAGATATGAATGCATAATGTATACATAATGTAATGCAATATATTGATAGCATGTATGGTAATATAGAATATATGATGCAAGCATGTATACGTCCACTGTTTTTTCTTTTTTCTTATATTTTTCCTTCCCTTTTCTTTCCATTTCAGTTTTTCACCCTTTTTCTCTCTTCTATTTTTACATTTTGTATACAATATATAATATATAGATGCATGTAAGTATGTAATATACATGAATGACATGTATGTAATAAAAATAAGTATATGTATGCAACTTAATGATATGTGAATGGATATATACCTGAACTGAAGTATGTATGTATATGGGATATAAATGAATGATATATATGTGTTAAGGTAATGTAATCTATGTATTCATAATATTTTGAGTTAAATATATAAGTTTGTATGCATAATTATCTATGCTGTATGCAGGAATGAATGTAATATAATGTAGAGTATGCATATATGAATTTAATGTATTCAAATATGTATGTATGTATAGGTGCATGAATGAATGCAAGTATGCTATATGATATGTAATGCATGTATGCAATGTAAGTATGTATGTATGCATTTCTATAAACTGAGTTAACCTATAACCTTTTACACACATGCTTTCATACACCCTTTGACACCATGTATCCCATGTCACATACACCTACCTATCACTAAATCTGAGAACATTAACACATATCCTTTCACACACATGCCAAATACACACACACACGCACTCACTTACTCTTTACCTCCTTCTATATATATTATATATATAATATATATATATAATATATAATATATATATATATATATATATGTGCCTATATATATAGCTTTTCTATATATCTACGTATATGAATATGTGAATGTGAATAATATATATACATTATATGACTAAGTTTGTATGCCTTGTTAGCTTATGGTTTAGTTTTGTGCTTGGTTTAGCAAGTGACTTAGGCTATGAGTTAGTAGCTATCTTGGATACTTGATTTGCATAGACTTAGTTTGTTTAGACCTAGAATTGACTAACCTAGACTAGTTGACCATTGTTGACCTAACCCTAGCTAGTTTGACCACAGTTGACTAGAGTTGACCTAGTTTAACTTTATAGTTGACCGGAGTTGACCAAGAGTTGACTTTGACCTAGATTGACTTAGACTCATATAGATTGTATTATAATTTCAATTACCATATAAATTGAACTCTTTATAATCTGTGTTGCTTTAACTAGGACTCTGTGACTCCAGTTGACCATTTTTTCATATCAGCTGTTCAGGATATCAGGCGAGTACATTCTCTGACCGTTTCATACTTGATATGATTTACATTTATGCTCTAGATTACTTTACTTGATGCTGTCACATTGTTAACACGGATTGGTACTATAAGGATCCCTTTATGAGATGTTCCTCCTCGGGAGCATCGGGTTACAGTATGTCATATGCGTTTCACTTTCATCATGTACTCTGGTGCTTTCATCATTCATGTGCACTCTTGTGATTCATGTACTCTCATGTTCACAGAGCCCCCATGTATACATTCATGTGCACCCATTTATGGGCCTTCATGTGATATCATATGCAATAACATAATCTGTCTGGATTCTTGTGTATTGATTGGGGTACATGGGAGTATAAATGGTCATGTGAACAATTCCAAAGTAGTATACTCATGTGCAAACTCTTAGATTACTTATGTGCAAATTTAAGCCGTTCACATGTCTATCTTGTACTCTACATCACTAGCCACTGTTAGTTCTTTACTTATAGTAGATTTCTTTACAGTCATCTCTTTTACTTCGTATATTTCCCAGCGTTTCATGTATCTTACTCTATAGCATATTTAATATCCTGTCATATTATGAACTGCATGAGATGTATTGTGCTCGCTCCCGTCCTGATTAGACCTGTTGACAAATTTTACAGATAGCTTGGAGGTTACAGCCTGCTAGCCTAGAGGAGACACAGTAGAGGTTGGAGTAGATGGCTAGAGTTTTTCTTATTTTATTTTCAGTTGTCTTGAGTTGTATTTATTTTATGCTTGTTTGAGTTGGTGTTGCTAACACCGAGATTTATTTCTCTCTGTTGTACTTCTCTTGTGGATTCATAGTTATCTTATCATGCTACTTCTAGTTTTGGTGATTGAGTTGTATCCTGCTGTGATTGTCCTCCGTACGGAGAGTATATTATATTGTATTTAGTTTTAATTGTGACCTAGAACAGGTTCTACCGCCGACACTGCGGCGTAAGCTGGACGTACCCACTTCTCATGCCCTACACTGGACGCGGATCGTGACACATTTAGTGGTGGCCCATGCAGGTCGAGATTCGCATTGTGTGAAGTCGTGGTAGTATGACGATTAGTTTACTGCTACGCACCTGCGATTAGAGATAAGGAATAGGTGTTAGAATGAGAGGATACTCAATCACTGTTAGAATTTCTTGAGAGATTCCTGGGACGACCCTTGAGAATCTTATTTTAACTTCAATTTGAAATCTCTTTTTCCTTTGATTTGATTCACCCTTACTTCCTGTTATTGAATTTGATTTTTGATGGATTATTGTTGAATTTTGAATCTTGATGTTAGTTGTTGAATTTGAGTTTGCATTTATATATATATAATACATCTTTTTGGAATTAAGGTATAACCTGATAACATACTTGATAAGGACAGTGAGAAAGGTAAAAGTCTACTTTATTTATGGAGTTTAGAATTTATCGCAGTCATATTTGCTAACATGACAAGGACGTAGAGCCTGATTTAGATATACTTATCCTAGTTATGAAACCTAGATTTTCTTGCAACCATACCGGGTGGCGTGGTAAGAATTCTAGATAACATGACTATAGGGTGTATACCTTCGTTATGGACTCTATTGTTTATTGCAGCTATGCTTACTGGCGTGGCGAAATTCTGACAACATGATTTCAGGAAGACGTGTTGGTATCAGATTTTATCTAAATGGGTTCATTTCTTTTAACATTTGATGAAGAACAGATTTATCATTATTTCTTTTATGCCATTATTTCTTGTATTACCATTTTAAAAAAAATATAAAACTGCCCGGATTACATCAATCACCTGTCTCGTATCTAATTCTGTCAGCTATACTTTGAAACCCTTGAATCTCCATATCTTTTCACCTTCGAAAGGTTAGGAAGTAACGTAAATCATCTAACTCGGAAAAGACTTGATTTGTTATCTTATGATAATCTTGCTAGGGGTATAATATGACGGACCTTGATATAGGTTTGGGATAGAGATACGACTGAATTTGAGGATAAAATTAAGAGAGTTATATTATCAATTTAGGAACAATCATACTTAGAGAAATCCTTTGGGTATGAATAATTCATAGATGTATTTCATAAATGATGAGGATATCGAGGTCAACTTAGTTTCGAGAACTTGGATAAATTTTGGTTATTGATTCTTGAGACGTTACACTTTAAGGCTATGATGTTAAATTTAGGAATTTAGTAATAGAGAAGAGATTTTAACTAAATGCAATGATGATACAAAATTGAATAAGATATTGTAAGAAATGGCTAGAAACCGAAATAACGCAAGGATTTTGAGTTATATAAAATATAGAGATTTTGTGAAAATTTTAAATTTCAGGAGAATAATATTGAAGGTGTACGTTGAAGGAAATATGAAGGTTGAATTTATAATGAAGAATAAGTTTTGTAAGGCCTAATGGATTTAGATTTAAATAATACAAGGAGAGTAAATTGAATAAGTTCAAGGATTACATAAAACTTGATTTAAAGGCTTCGGATCCAATTTAGGACAAGGTGGAAGAATTTAGATTTATGATGATTAAGTGGTCAGTTTTGATTTCCTAGTAAGAAGGGTATGCTTCATGAATAATGTTTCGAAACTTAGAAATTTAGCCTATGGTGATCATGGCAAGGTCAAATCTTTATGACGGAAGGATATAATTTTGATGGTAGTCATATAAAGGTTGATTTTATATTAGGACTTGTGAGATAAAAATATGATTGGCAAATGATAAACTTGATAGTATCAGAGAGAGATGATTAACTTGACTTTCCTATGAAATCTTTTCTCTTGTTTTTCCTTTAAAAGGAGAAATTTGACTTATTCCATATATTTGAATCACCCTTTAAAAGTTTTCAATATCATTGAATCCTAGCTCCCTTAATCACGACCAATCGACTTTGATCATCTTTTCTTATCATATTAATATCTTGGGTCGTACGCAATTGAATTAAATTTAATTGTGACCTGAATCTCCATCCTTGTATGCTCGTGCTCAGACATCGATGACCTTGTCCTCCATATTGTCCAAATTTTAATTACCCAGAATTGATCAACTTAGATCGTATCGACACTAAATTTTCTTAATATATATTGTGATTGGACTTCAATGCTATGACTTTCGTTCTTTAAAGTTTTGATTTTGATTTTTCTTTGAATAGTACCCCTTTATAGATAATTACTAGTTATCTTTATTTTATTTTTGATAATTATCAGTTTTATATAGGATGGTAGACTGCCTTACAGCCTGAATGATTTGTTGTTTCTGTAACTTTTCCAGTTTAGCACCCCAGATTGCTTGTATGTTTTGATACCCTATGACCGTTTTGGTTTAGCATGAGTAGTTTACCTAGATGAGACTTCAACTGCCACCGTATGCCATGACCCTGTATGCCATTCTTTTAAATTGTATGAATTAGGTAAGTTCTGAGACTTGATTGTTGGGGACGAGACTCTAGAAGAAGTACGACCATCTTAATTTCGAGGACAAAATTTTCTAAGGAGGGTAGACTTGTAACACCCACTTTTCTAAAATAAGGGCAATTTTAAACTTTTGTAAAAGTTTATTATTTAATAATAGGATTTATGATTTATGGAAATTTTTAATTACTTTAATACTATTTAAAATTGGTGAATTATAATTTTGATGTGTTAGCTAGTGAACCCTAGAACTGTTGAGCCTAGAGACTAACCATGACCATGGGGGCCTAACCATGTGATTAGAATGACTATTTATAACTTTTTTAGGCTAAGGGTATTTTGGTCATTTTGTGACTTTTGAATTAATTAGAATTTTAATTAATTGGTAAATTTAAGATTATTTTAATAATATTAAATTGATGTATTATAATTTTAGTCATTTTTTATATTTTAATATTTTGGAATTTTTATATTTTAATATTGATTTTACGGGATTTGTTTAGTCGGGTTTGAGTTTCGTTTCGTTCCGACTTGTGTTAGTGACCCGGTAGCTTAGACTGTAGACGGAATCCCAAGATTAGTTAGTTATGGCCTACAAACCCCACTAATTAAGTTAGTGAGTTTTAGACTAATCACACTTGTTAGATTGGTTAAGTTAGAGGCTTAAATTTAACCCTTTTGATCCCAAACTTGAACCTAACTTAAAATTAACCAAGAGGACTAGTTGAGGCCTTATTGGGCTTTCCTCCAAGGCCCAAATAGGGTTTAATGGCAGCCACTATAGCTAGGTTAGCCTCCCTTCCTTTTAATTCATTCCATCTTGCATATTTTTCTTCAAAAAGTGTTCTTCCCCAAATTAGAGAGCTTCCTTCTTTGATTTGAATAGATATTTAAATTCAATTTTAGAATGGTTAGAGAGTGGATTGATCTTAGTTAGGATGGTTAGAATGAGTTTCATTTGGATACCTATGTTGGTATTCAAGTATCTTGGCCTACATGTGTTTCTTTTGTCTAAAACAACTCAAATTCGTCATAATATTCATCCACGTTTTTATTAATCAAAGCAACTTAGAAATGTCATAACTTTTAGCTTAGAGCTCCGATTAATCTCTCTTTTTTAAAAGAACCGTATCGAAGTTAGCTTTCTAAATATATATTTTTTAATAAGCCAAAATCGTTCTGGAACTTTCTGTAAAACTATTTGAGTGTCAGCCGTCCGAAAGACAAACGCGTTTCGGTATTTTCGCGATTCCGGGAGCTTCCGGACACGAAAATGCGATCCGTTTGAAGTTTCGGAAAGCTAACACGAAGCGCTACGACATACTTTAATCCTAGAATTTAGTGAATGCCCAATTGGTACAATATTAGTTTTAAGTAGAAGAGTGACTATACGACGTAGGCATTTTGTGTAACCTATGAGCCTATGTAGTATGGATATTAAATGAATGTCGAGTATGTAATACATGATATGTTAGATGAATGAAATGATATATATATGATTTGTATCCTCTTTACATTAATGTATATATGGTTGAATGCAAGCATGTAGGAATGCAATCAATGTAATGTATGTAAGCAATGCATAAATGCATGAATGAAAGAATGATATACAATGTATGCATGAAAGTATATAATGAATGCTAGATATGAATACAAGGTATACATGTAATGATAGATATGAATGCATAATATATACATAATGTAATGCAATATATAATGATAGCATGTTTGGTAATGTAGAATATATGATGCAAGCATGTATATGTCCACTGTTTTTCCTTTTCCTTAAATTTTTCCTTCCCTTCCCTTTCCATTTCAGTTTTTCACCCTTTTTTCCTCTTCTATTTTTACATGTTATATACAATATATATAATATATAGATGCATGTAAGTATGTAACATGCATGAATGACATGTATGTAATGAAAATAAGTATATGTATGCAACTTAATGATATATGAATGGGTAAATGCCTGAACTGGAGTATGCATGTATATGGGATATAAATGAATGATATATATATATATATATATATATATATATATATATAGATATATATAGTGTGTTAAGATAATTTAATGTATGTATTCACATATATTTTGAGTTAAATATATAAGTTTGTATGCATATATTATATGTATGCATGTATGCAGGAATGAATGTAATATAATATAGAGTACATGTATATATGAATATAATGTATGGAAGTATATAATGTATTCAAATATATATGTATGCATCTATGTAAGTATGTATGTATGTATAGGTGCATGAATGAATACAAGTATGCATATATGATATGTATGTATGCATGTATGCAATGTAAGTTTGTATGTATGCATTTCTATAAACTGAGTTAACCTATAACCTTCTACACACATGCATTCATACACCCTTTGACACCATGTATCACATGTCACATACACCTACCTATCACTAAATCTGGGAACATTAACACATATCCTTTCACACACATGCAAATACACACACACACACACAC
Source organism: Iris pallida (assembly GCA_029216955.1). Lineage (NCBI taxonomy): Eukaryota > Viridiplantae > Streptophyta > Magnoliopsida > Asparagales > Iridaceae > Iris > Iris pallida. The sequence continues at coordinate 62,350 of JANAVB010013285.1, forward strand.
ACACACACACATATATATATATATATATATATATATATATATATATATATATATATATATATATAATATATATACACACCACCACATATATATATATATATATATATATATATATGTGTGTGTGTGTGTGTGCGTGTGTGTGTGTGTGTGTGTGCCTACATATATAGCTTTTCTATATATATCTATGTATATGAATATATGAATGTGAATAATAAATATACATTATATGACTAAGTTTGTGTGCCATGTTAGCTTATGGTTTAGTTTTGTGCTTGGTTTAGCAAGTGACTTAGGCTATGAGTTAGTAGCTATCTTGGATACTTGATTTGCGTAGACTTAGTTTGTTTAGACCTAGAATTGACTAACCTAGACTAGTTGACCATTGTTGACCCAATCCAAGCTAGTTTGACCACAGTTGACTAGAGTTGACCTAGTTTAACTTTATAGTTGACCGGAGTTGACCAAGAGTTGACTTTGACCTAGATTGACTTAGACTCATATAGATTGCATTATAATTTCAATTACCATATAAATTGAACTCTTTATAATCTGTGTTGCTTTAACTAGGACTCTGTGACTCCAGTTGGCCATCTTTTCATATCAGCTGTTCAGGGTATCAGGCGAGTACATTCTCTGATCGTTTCATACTTGATAGGATTTATATTTATGCTCTAGATTACTTTACTTGATGCTGTCACGTTGTTTACTTTACTTGATGTTGTCACGTTGTTAACACGTATTGGTACTATATGGATCCCTTTATGAGATGTTATCCCCCTCGGAAGCATCGGGTTACAGTATGTCATGTGCGTTTCACTTTCATCATGTACTCTGGTACTTTCACCATTCATGTGCACTCTTGTGATTCATGTACTCTCATGTTCACAGAGCCCCCATGTATACAATCATGTGCACCCATTTATGGGCCTTCATGTGATATCATGTGCAATAACATAACCTGTCTGGATCCTTGTGTATTGATTGGGGTACGGGAGAGTATAAATGGTCATGTGAACAATTCCAAGGTAGTATACTCATGTACAAACTCTTAGATTACTCATGTGCAAATTCAAGTTGTTCACATGTCTATCTTGTACTCTACATCTGTTAGCACCCTGAATTTCGGGTTGAATTTTTTTTCGTTTTATTTTATTTTTGGATTGATTGGTTTGATAAATATTTTATTCTGTATTTTTTTCCTTAAGTGTACTTTCCCGTGCCTTTGATATTTGGAGTATCAGGGATGTTCAACTCTGGAAATCTTCTTCATGAGTTTTGGAGTGGACAGGATTACCTTCATGACGGTATATAGTGTCCCATCCAAACTTGTTCTCTTGTGCTCTTTCTGCTTCACTGAACTTCGGGTCGGTTTAGACCATTCGATTGTTATTTATTTTCCCACTCTTTTCTTGATCATTTTCAGCGCGTTACCATGACATTTAAATTGGGAGCGCAAGACCAGTCAGTTTCTTGAAACCAACTCCTCATTGATGATCTACTCGAGACGCTCGTCACCCATGACCTTTGTGTCCCACTCAGACATGTCATTTTGAGCTCCATTTGATTCGTACAACTTTCCCGATACGTGACCCGATTTTATTTCACTCCACGGTGTCACATTCATTTTCCAACTTGATTTGTGGGTCCCCTGTCGACCAAAACCTGTCAGTCCCAACTATGGACATGGCCCACATTGAGCCTAATATCCGTCCGTCACTTGTGTCCCATTTATTGGAATCCCCATGTGCTACTTATTTATCCATGATCATCAACGTCTAATTTTAATTCGATTTTTGCACAATGTTCGATTTTGACCCAATATGGCTCCACCAAGTCCAGTCCCGCTCCATGTTATTCTCTATCGGGACATCCCCATATTTTCTTGCCCAAAAATACTAGTACTCATTTTGCCTATTTTTTTCTATATTTAATAGAAATTTTCTATTAATTTTAATTCCATGGAATGATCTATTTTTTCCTCCATTGAATTCTAGCCTTTGATTTTCCCCATTCTAAATCCTCACCCTTCATTCCCATGACAACTCTCCACTTCCTCACAGCACCCCTAGCCGGCCCTCATCCCAATGTTGGATAACCTTTTCTTCTTTCTCACTTTTTTATTCTCATCTCTTTCTCTCTCTCTCCCTTTCAAATTTTTACCAACAGCAAAACAAAACACCAACTACAACAACAACACCAACTCCTTCACCATGCCCGACCACTCCTCCCCGAGCCTCCCCTGGCCGAGCCCCCTGGCCTCGTCGTGGTCGGCCATGGCCGAACTCAGCCCCCTCCTCCTCACAGTTTTCCTTAGGATCATCAACCATCATCACCATCATATCCATCATCATCCTCCCAAGCCATCACCATCACCATTTTTCTACCACCATCAACTTCACCACGACCACCACCTTCCCCCCCGTGGCAGCCCTGTGCGCCGCCCCGCGCGTCGCCGCACCGCCCTACGCGCCGCCGCGCGCAACTGAATGCACAGCAGCAGCGGCAAGCCAGGCCGCGCGCGCGCGCTGGCAGCGCTGCCGCGCCGTCGCCGGCGACGAGGCCGCCGTGGTCGACCCCCCGTTGGCCGGGCGCACCCCCGGGGCAGGCCCCGTGGCCGTTGCTCCTCTCTCCGACGCGTATCGGAGGCGATCCCTGCGTTTGGCTCTGGTTCCCGTCGTGACGAGCTCGGAAACGAAGTTGAAACGTCACCCCGTCGCAGCAACTTCGTACACCATTTTCGAGAAATCCGACCGTTGGATCGGCGATTTCTTCGCTCCGTCGCAATCTCGGTATATCCACCTTCGCTCATGTCACTTTTCGTCCGTTAATTGTATCGTTTGATACATGAAAACCGGCCACCAAGTTGACCGTTTAAATTGTATTAAATTTGGACAGTTTCGCGGGGCCAACTTCGTCAGCTTGTATCTCCTCCACCGCAGCTCCGTTTGGCATGCTACCAGTTCCAGTGCAAAGCTGGTATAACCCTCTTACTACCCCTCCAGTTTCGTTTCATTGTGAGCTTGTTTGATTGGTTGAATTCGACGCCAAAGTTGGTCGTCCGAATTCGTAATTTCCAACTTGTAAAATTCCATTTTTGAACACGGGACTCCAGATTTCATTTCTGACACCACCATTAGACTTGTTGCGTCGTTCTGGCATGTTTTAATATAAAATTTGTTAGATTTGGAGAACGTGGGCCCGGACACGCATTTCGGTACAAGTGGGATACCAATATTCGGGTCAACGGATCATTTTGAGATCGGCTCATCGGAATCCAATTCTGGAGATACCGTTGAGTTCGTATCATCATTCTGGACTCGTTAACAGGTAGTTTGCTGAGTTTTGAGAACTTTGGCTCTGGCACGCATTTTCGTGCAAACCGGAATTCCAAGTTCTGGTCAACGGGCCAAATGGAGATCGGGTCAACGGAATCCAATTCTGGAGATACCGTTGGGTTCGTATCGACATTCTGGTTTCGTGGACACATAATTTGTTATATTTTATAGACTTATTTTCTTGCACATTTTTTGGTGCAAAACGGCTCCGACACGGACACCGTTTTGACCCGAAATTACCTTTTTGCCCTTGTATCCAAATTAGACCGTTGGGTAGGCTATCCTAGCTAATTTGACCATTCTGGACACGTTGGCGATGTTCATTTTATCGTCCGACAATGTTTGTTGATAATTTCTCTGAGTTTAACCTTTTTATAATTAATTAATAATTAATTCATATAATGTTCGTATTTCGGGATTAGTACAACGAAACTGAGATCAGTCAATTCCAGTGATCTCACATCGCTGAAATTGACAAGTTGGATACGTGGATTACTATAATAAGATTATCAACCTTACCGATAATCTTCTTATCTCGATTTACGTGTCGTAAGTTTCAACGTACAAATAACGAAGTACACTTTATATTGGACTAGAATTGACCATGTTTGACCAGAGTTGACCAGTTGACCCAAAGTCAACTGTAAGTCAACACTTGACCTAGTTTGACTAGATTATTGACCGGAGTCGACCTAGAGTTGTTTTGACTTAGAAGAACCTAGAATAATGTAGACTGATTATAGAGATTCATTTATTACAACTTGAACACCTTGTAACCTGTGTTGCTTTAAATAGGACTCTGTGGCTTCAGTGGGACCTCCTATACTTATCAGCTGTTCAGGTTATCGGGGCGAGTACATTCTCTGATCATTTCATATCCTGTTTAGAATTATTTCCTGCAGTAGATTACTTTACTTGTACTGTCACATTGGTCACACGGATTGGTACTATATGGATCCTTTTTTGAGATGTTATCCTTAGGGAGCATCGGGTACTCTATGTTCTGTGCGTTTCACTTTCATAGCGTATCATATGCTTCTTGGTTCTTTGATCACTTACGACATGTACCTCATGATCGTAGAGTCTTCCTGGAATCTTACACTGTTGGGTTACTCCCAGAATTCCTATTTTTATGGGACTTACACTGTTGGTTACCTCCAGAATCCCCATTTCTATGGGACTTACACTGTTGGGTTATCCCCAGAATCCCCATTTTATGGGACTTACACTGTTGGGTTACCCCCAGAATCCCTATTTTTATGGGACTACTATGTATCACCTTCGGGGTCTACCACCCTTCGGGGGCTTATCACCCTCGGGGTCTATCACCTTCGGGGTCTGCTACGTAGCATCATATAACATAACCTGACTGGATCCTTGTGTATTGATCGGGGGTACGGGGGAGTATTACATGTTCATATTGTACTCTGACTCACTAGTCACTGCTAGTTCCCTATGTATAGTAGATATTTCTATTACAGTTCTCTCTCTATTTTTATGCTGCACTTCTTTCAGTACTTGTATCTTACTTTACTGCATGCTCATATTTTCTAACCTGCTATGAATTGTTGAGATGTACTGTGCTCGCTCCAGTCCTGACTGGACCTGTTGATAAATTTTACAGATAGCCTGGAGGTGCCTGCTAGCCTAGAGGAGACACAGTAGGGTTTGTTAGGTAGATATTTCTTTTGGTCTGGAGTTGTATTTACTTTGTGGATTACTGTATCTATACTTGAGTTTTGAGATGTATTTCTGGGTTTATGTATCTTAGACACTTAGACTTCTATCTCCTGTATCTCTTTTGGATTTCATGTTTTATCTATCCTGATCATGCTCTACCTTAGATGTGATTGAGATTGTATCTGCTATGTCACCCCCATTCGGGGAGTATAAACTGTTTAGTCTTATACTGTTAGATGCATTGAGACCTAGGACAGCGTTATACCGCCGACACTGCGGCGTAGGCTGGGCGTTGTTACGTTCTCGTGCCCTAACCCTAGGGCGCGGGTCGTGACAACATCACTAGCCACTGTTAGTTCTTTACTTATAGTAGATACTTCTTTACAGTCATCTCTTTTTCTTCGTATATTTCCCAGCGTTTCATGTATCTTACTCTATAGCATATTTATATATCCTGTCATATTATGAACTGCGTGAGAAGTATTGTGCTCGCTCCCGTCCTGATTGGACCTGTTGACAAATTTTACAGATAGCTTGGAGGTTACCTGCTAGCCTAGAGGAGACACAATAGAGGTCGGAGTAGATGGCTAGAGTTTCTCTTATTTTATTTTCAGCTGTCTTGAGTTGTATTTATTTTATACTTGTTTGAGTTGGTGTTGCTAACACCGAGATTTATTTCTCTCTGTTGTACTTCTCTTGTGGATTCATAGTTATCTTATCGTGCTACTTCTAGTTTTTGTAGCTTCCCTTCCCGGAAATTTTTTTTTTGAAATATTATTTTTATTTATTTATTTTAAATGGTGATTTTATATTTCTCTAACTAATTATTTAGTTAATTATTACGGTAGATAATTTTAGCCATGATTGAGTTTTGAAGTAGAAGACGGCTAGGAATCATAGCACGGATAGTACCGTAGCGTGTTTTGACTAGTGTATTAGCCATGCCAAGGAAGACCTAGCCATAAGTGAGTCCTAACTAGGAAAACCAGGCCAAGTTGCGGCTTAACCCTATAGATGATTTAAATATCCATTAATTAGATTATTGACTTTTAGAAGACCCGATCGTGCCAAACCAACCAGATTTGACCTGAACCAAGCTCAAGCCCGTGTAGGCAGGAAGTATGACAAAGATGTTAGTGTCGATATATTTTATGTGTACGTATTTTCTTAAATGCTCTATTACAAATATTTTGTAAGTAATTATTATTAATATTATTACGGTTATTATATATATAAGTATTTGATATTCATAAGATATCTAAAAGTATTTTAAATAATTTTCTTATTTATCCTGGTGTATTTTTGGAATATTTAGGCTGCAACCCATATTTGTATACGTACCTATTTTTGGATTCCATAGTTTGTTATAATTGTTACTATTATTAATATTGTTAATATAATTATAATAATATTGTTTGGAAGTTTGGATTAAATATAAAAATAAATATATGTATGTATATATATAAATATTAAATATGTGTGTATATATATATATATATATATATATATATATATATATATATATATATATATATATATATATATATATATATTTATGTGTATGTGTGTGTGTGTGTATATATATATATATATATATATATATATATATATATATATATATATATATATATATATATATATATATATATATATATATGCATACGCAGATACACACACACACACACACACACACACACACACATATATATATATATATGTGTGTGTGTGTGTGTGTGTGTGTGTGTGTGTGTGTGTGTGTGTGTGTATCTGCGTATGCATATATAAATGTATATAATATATATAAATGTATATGTGTATACATAGGTGTATGTGTAAATATAAATATATATGTGTGTGTGTGTATACGAATATACATATATGTGTATATAATATAGATATATATAAGTGTATACCAATATATAATAAAATAAGTGTACATGTGTATATTTTTTTTTTTTATGTGTATATGTATATATAAATATACATATATGTGTATATATATGTGTATAATATATATACATAAGTATTAAATAAAAGGGGAAAGAGAAGCAGGCCAACCCGAGCCCAGCAGGCAAGCCCAGCCCGTGAAGCCCTTTTAAATCCCCAGCCCAACCTAAGGCCCTATCTGCTCTGTTAAAATTCAAAACAGATATATATATATATATATATATATATATATATATATATATATATATATATATATATATATATATATATATATATATATATGCGAACGAAACAGTAGGGATCGAGAGAGAACAGAACCGCGGCGGAAAATACGAAACCTAACTCAAACCCTAACGGGAACCGACGCCAGGTCACGCGCTACCCCTGCGCGCGCGCCGCCGCACGTCGCCGGCGGCAGGCCGAGCATCGCCGGCGGCCAGGGCCGCACGCGAGCGCGCGGGTATTGACAGTAGTAACAGCAGCAACCGTCTAGAATCCCCCACTTCGCAGGTATCGCACTCCCACGTCTCATCATCATATCTCAAACCGATTGGTTCGATAGAAGCACAACCTATAGGGCTTTAAGTCCCGTCAAATATTTTGTAGGATGCAGCCCTAGATTGTTAGTTATATCGACTCAAAGTCGAGGAAAAACAGTCCGAAATAGAGCATTGGAAACAGACCAACGACACCACTTTGCACCCAATTTATTTCCAAACCATACACGATTTCACAGAACCACTTGAACAGTAGTATAGACAACATATAGGACTTCATAACCCTTTTGTGAATTTGGAAATCATCGACTACGCGCCGAGAAATCGGATCCCGAAGTTTACCGAAAACCTATTTTAAATTCAATAAAATTCTTGATACGACGTGCGTTCCGCCAATCCGGGCGACGTGGTCGCGAACCGAAGGCATCGAAAGCTGCGTAACGGCTTCGTGGTCGTGTGGGCTTTGACGGAATTCAAATTGGTCGCGTGTGCGCGACGTATTTGATGCGTATCCGTCAAAATTCACCGTATCGTGTACTTTGCAAATTCTCTAATTACTTGTGCACGCTCGTCAGATCGAGACAAAACTTGCGCCATTAGGACCGTATCATTTTTCTGGTCCTGTATGCCAAGTTTGGTCCAATTCTGAGACAGTGGAATCGGACCGCTGTTTTGCGGGCCCCACGGTCCCACTCAACGGGTAATTTTGTGCACGGTCCCGCCGAAATCCAAAACTGGATATACGGTTGGATTCGTATCAGAAAATCGGATCCGTAGACATATAGTTTGACGACTTTAGAGACCATTGACTCTGGCACGTTTTTTCGGTGCAAAGCGGGTCCAACTGCGGACACCATTTTTGCCCAAAATTATCGTTTTGCCCCTAGTGTCCAGAATTGGACTTAAGGACAGGCAATCCTAGCTAATTTGACTATTCTGAGAATGTTGGCAATATTTGTTTCAGCTTTCGAGGACAGTTGGGAGATGTGAACTTATTTGGCTCACTAGTTGACTATATTTTGTGGGATCTGCGTGCAACCTCCAGGCAAGTATACTTGCCTCCCTCTACAGTTTTATTTACGTGCATTTTATTTCAATTTTCAGTCTTCGATTGTTTATGGACATGTACTTTTCATGTTATTTTTTGTGGAGTTGTTTTTATTGCATATAGCCGTGTTCATGTTTGGTCTTGTGGTTCACACTTGGAGTTTTTCGTCAGTACCTTGCTTGAGTCGTGTCATAGAACGAGTACGTGTAAGTGAACTGCTAAATCCTTGATATTGTTTCCTTGGCACCAGAGAGTCCACACTCGGGACGAAGGTGTTTTTCTTGATCTGTTTACATCCGTGAGTCCACCATCGGGACGAGGATGTCGATTATTTGCACCAGAGAGTCCACACACGGGACGAGGGTGTTGACTTGACTTGCACCAGAAAGTCCACACTCGGGACGAGGGTGTTTACATCAGAGAGTCCACACTCGGGACGAGGATGTAGTACTTGCACCAGAGAGTCCACAATCGGGACGAGGGTGTCTTGCCGTGAGCTATCCAGAGAGTCCACACTCGGGACGAGGGTTAGTACTTAGTTCAAACCAGAGAGTCCACACTCGGGACGAGGGTTTGGTTCTTCCATTGATCTCGTGATTATCGTTCATCCGGCAGTTCATTTATGCGTAGTTGTTCTAGTATTCGTGTGTTCGTATTCGTGTTCGTATTCGTATTCGTGTTCGTGTTCGTGTTCGTGTTCGTGTTCATAGTCATTTGTCTTGTCCTTGTTCTTTCTTGTTTATTTCTTGCACATGATAAAACTGTTAGATAGGCATGTATATTATATATCTTGCTATATCCTCTGAGGACCTGATGATCTCCTCAGGTTTAGCGGTTGCATGGAGTTAGCTAGTTGTTCTGGATGGCGGAGGATTTGCGGTTCTTGCGGGATTCAGGTATCGTTATCGTGTTTATTATCCGCTTCGTGCTTTCATACCTTATCATGAGTTATCCTGTTCGTTGATTCAGTTTTAGACTCTTGTTATTTCTTTTAGAGTCTTATCGGGCATTTATGCTAGTGGGCTGCAGACCACGACCCATAGTGTTCATTCTTGCTTTATATGATTTTGTGGATTGAGATATAGTTTAGATTAGACATGATACCATGACCGTGACAGCTTATACGTACTCGATTCGGGCTGGAGTTCGCTCGATACGTAGCTGGCTTGCGCCCGAGCTCGCGTCCGATAACCGGGTGCGGGTCGTGACAGTTTTGGTGATTGAGTTGTATCCTGCTGTGATTTTCCTCCGTACGGAGAGTATATCGTATTGTATTTAGTTTTAATTGTGACCTAGAACAGCGTTCTACCGTCCGACACTGCGGCATAGGCTGGACGTACCCACTTCTCGTGCCCTACACTGGGTGCGGGTCGTGACAAGAATGGAACCAAAGGTAGATTTAATAAGTATTGTTTGTCCTGCTTGCAATGATAGCTTCGCCTTCCAACCTGCTAGCAGAGTCCCGTATTTGTGGTTAGGGATTTGTAAGTTGATATTCTGCCTTTGTTGAGAAGAAGATGATGCCCCAATTACTTATCCTCTATGTTCATAGATGACAATTGAACATATCAGATAGGCTCTTACTGTAGTGTCCCGTCCCGCTCAGTCAATCGGAGGAATCGAAACGCCAACGGCGTTCGACTTAGCCATGCAACAGCTTGCTCGAAGATCCGTACGGTCGAGGCGACTCCTCGTTCAGGTGGGTAGCTTCGGTAACTTACCTCAGCTTGGCCTTCGAACTAATAAAATGAATGTTTTCAAATGCACAAGCAGGCTTGATAATAAAAGAGACGAATTCACATAGCTAAGGGAATAATCCCAAGTTGGGTCGATTGAGTTAAAAATATGGAAAGGTCCCATGCATTTACGTGATTCTAGATATCTCGTAGGTGCGTGGTCATGGATAACTTGTCGACAAGGATTTCTTCCTCGACTGGTATTACGCTGGGGTGTCGGGGCCAGTCGACCTAGGGGGAAGATGTTATAGCAGTGCTGGATTGTACCGCGTGGGTAGTCGGAAGCTTTCCATGGGACTAGCTATCTTACATCGAAAGACTCTAGCCTATCCGAGCTATGTCTATGATGGCTTGGATTATAGATGAGTTGGCGTGCTAAGCGGCGAATCCGCATGCACGGTGTCGGCCGAATTAAAGAAAGTATAAGCACGACACGAGTAGGGTCAAGAGGGTGTGCACGGTTGCAACACCAGTATGGAGTCTAAATTTTGGTTATAAGAAGGACCCGTGCTTCGACACGAGATGCGGCGTTAAGTATTAAGCCGATGACCCAGAGTTTTGAGATATGGCGTTAAGTATTAAGCCGCAGACCCTGAGTTACATATATTGGAATTGAGGCGTCTCCGAGTTTAAGTCAGGAAGGGTCGTAGGGCATTTCGGTTAAGTCTTGTTGAGTCGCGAGGCACGAACTCGATAGGTTATGGCACGACTACATTGTTACAGCACGAGTATACTCAAAGTTACTAAGTTGTGAGGCATTGTCTCGATTATGTTATAAGAAAGGGATTTATGGCACGACCAAGTTTTTACGTATCAAATATGGGCCGAAAGGCAAGCACGAGTCGATAAGATAACGTTGTTGGCACGAAAAGGTCTAGAGGCATAGTATGAGTAATTTGTTGGTACAAGGCACGGTGATGGTCTAGAGACACAAAATAGGCCAGGGTTATGTCCTAAAATTAATCCTAAGGCAAGAATAGAAAGACAATCGTAAAAAGGATATGTTGCACAAAGTAAATGAACGTGTTGGTTTTGTATGGATGGGCGAGGAGCTCACTCCACCCATACAGTTGAGTACTGACACCCACACAGTGTTTATGTGCAGGCACAGGTAGAAGCTCGTTGGCGCGGAGCTCGCTTAGATGCGTCGAGGCATGAAGTTCCTTGGCATTTCGAGGCATGCAGCCACATGAAGACTGGACTTATACAGGACATAATGTATGGACATCGCATATCTGAAGCATCTATTGGCTCGTCAAATTGTATTAAGAGATAAGAGAGAGTATAGTGACTTGTATTGTGAGAAGAGTGAGCTTGTGCGATTATAATTTTGGCCTCGTGCCTACCTATGTAATCCTTGTTTAAATATCAATAAAGAGCATTTGAATGACTTGTGTTTTGTTTTAAGATTCTGCTGCTGTTTAATCAATGTTTTTGCTTGGGACTTCTGTGCGACGACCCCCGTCGCTTAGCCTGTAATCGGCCGTTATGGAACCTGCCATAAGTGAGCGCAATTTAGGCTCATGTGGCATCATGTCTTAGCGAGGATGATCGGTCCTACGGGATTGGGGGGGTGACATAGAGGTATCAGAGCACGGCTTTACGTCCTTGGACTTTCGATTGAATTCTTTAACTCTATGTTGTTTCTGCAAACTCTGATATTGTTTTTGTGATTGATATCATTAGTGCGCTCTCTCTCAATGTTCCGCGGGATGTCCATACAATAAGTCTATATAATTTTCAAATTATATAAGAATAGTTTTGACAAAATAAAAGATGTTTCATGTAAAGCACGGTTGGCTAAATCGGGCTTGGCATATACACCAAGATTGTGTTGACCTTAGCAAAGTCAAATACAGGATTCAAAATGTGTCATACAAGAATGAGTTAGACTCGATTCATAAAAGTGTTGGTAAGTTGCGATAGGGGTGCTATCGTAAGATGATATCGTCAATGCGATATAGATGGAGCGTTCTTAAAATTGAAGAATGGTTCGAACGGAGATTCGAAGTAAATCGATTGTGAATCGAATGAGAGTTTTGAGGATTTGTCAAATGACTTCATCCTTGCGTGGTGTATGGGATAGCCTCTGGATGTCGATCGATTGAGGATATGGGATGCCAAGGAGTCTATCAGCAAGAGCCGTATTATACACAAAGCCTTAGATCAAGTATCATTGAGTATGTTGTAATCTTAAAGTTTATGACGAGTTGGTTTGAACAAACTAGAAATGACGTGCACGAGAATTGAATTGTGCAAGTATGAATTGTGAATACGATTGAGTAGGTAGATTGAACCGAGAAAAAGTTAAGGTGTACGAACGGATGACTCAATCGAGGAAATTGATATGAATCGTATACGAAAAGTTAGCACGATTGGATGATAGCATGCATAGAAATGATGCGAATATTTGATATTGACTCTAAGGATTGAAATATATGTTGCTCGATGATTTGAGTTAGCATAGGTCGAGACATTTTGAGAAAATATGTTGCTCGATGACTTAAAATAGACGGATAAACATATATGATTATGAACTTGAACGAATTGAACATGTAGCTAGTTCTAGGGGTAATGATCGAATTTGATCTTGAATATCGAACAGATTATGGAATGTCCAATTCGGATCATAGCATTAGTTGTACGACTCGGTATTTGTTGCAAAGGAAGATCGTTAGGTTATGCATATCATCGATGGTATTGAGGCGTATCAAAGATCGATATGCGATAACTCAGGGGTACTCTGATTCGAGGAATGACGTTTGTGTAAAGTGTTATTGTTTGGATGAAAGGAAAGTATCTTGATTGTTTCGACGATAGCCACAATATCGACGTTCTTATCTTGCGTGAGCGCAACACCAGCCTTGCACAAGCGTAATGTCGAATTTTGAGTGATCATTCTGTGTGACCACTGATATGGTGATTCATGTCGCAGGAATGATCGAACTCGAAAAATCAGGGCGTAGCAATTTGTATGCTTCGACTTGTGGTTTGATACGAAGGTAAATTCGAGGATTGTTCGAACTTGTGATTGATGATTGAGTAAACTTGAGGATTGAATAGATCCAATATGCGTATTGAGAATAAATTAGTCTAGACTCAAAGTAAGAGTTACGTCCCGATGAGAACGATTATCCTACGAGAATGCATGGGGATTTCATGTCCAAGCATGGATAGTCAGACTTACGTGAGATTGGGGTATGACATATTGCTATGCTAGACGACCTCGTGATCGATTATGTGAATTGCGATAAACAACTTAGGGAATATAGAATAAAAATTATGATTTAGTAACAATTTGTGTTGTAGCATACTTGACTAGAATAAGATGGATAGGTGAATTGTATTGAACATGTTTGAAGAGATGGATTATGCGAATTGGTAGTTTGGACGTGCGATATTAATATACCGAAGATTGGGTTGAACAGGACTTATGATAGGATGGCTTTATAGAATGACTCGGACCCCTTGGACTAAGTGTTATAAGTGCGAATAGAAGAATATATGCTCGAAGTTTAGAAATTGAAGTGATGCGAGCTTGGGTAATAAACCTGTACTATCAACTTTGGTTTGACCATAGGATTGGGGTCAGTGTTGATATTATTGTTTGGGAACTGTGATTCCAATACTGACGATTGACTTTAGCCGGGAGAGATGGCCTAGAAGTTAGGCGAGACATCCCTGCTTTAAGAGATAGCATATGATTGATTTCAGGATTGATAGAATGAATCAAATATGTGAGATTGGATTCACTATCACGAGGCTTGGCTGAAATGCGTATATTTCGGGGATGCCTTAAATATGTGCACGATCCAGCTAAGTGATACGTTGAATTCAAGTAAGACTAAAGGAATGGAAGAGCATCGAGGATTTTGAAATCGTGTGTTGTAAATAAAGTATTGATGGTAGTGCGATCGTTGGATTTAAATGAACTTGAATGTCGATTGATCGAATAGTTTGTCATAGAAGTAATTCGCCCATATGCACGTTAAGTGTAAGTTACCCAAGTCGAGATATAGTTGTTCATTATGGAGGAAAATCAAAGCACGAGCGTGGCTCGGAGTGAAGAAACGCTTAGGAGGAATGTGTGCGAGAATCATTGGATGTTGAATTAAGTTATAAGTCGATAAGTGTACTCAGTTAGTTTCGAGAACGAAACTTTTTCTGAGTGGTGTATATTGTAGTTCCCCGTCCCCGCTCAGTCAATCGGAGGAATCGAAACCCCAATGGCGTTCGGACTTAGCCATGCAACGGCTTGCTCGAAGACCCGCACAGTCGAGGTGACTCCTGGTTCAGGTGGGTGGCTTCGGTGAACTTGCCTCGGCTTGGCCTTCGCACTAATAAAACAAATGTTTTCAAATGCACAAGTAGGCTTGATAATAAAACAGACGAATCCACATAGCTAAGGGAATAATCCCAAGTCGGGTCGATTGAGTTAAAAATATGGAAAGGTCCTATGGTCGGCTTAGAAGTGTGTACATTGTGCTTTCAAAATGACACTCGGTCCTTCGTCTCGTGGCTTGGGAGAAGGAAGTTGGTTTAAGTTGCCACGAAGTTATAGACTTAGCCTAAGTCGTAGGCGTCGCACATATAAATGCTTGATAAAGCATACACGGTCCCATCGTCCAATGCTTGGCATAGCCTTTGGCCATCCTACGGATTAAGTTGTTATACGATTGAGTTAGGCAAAAGTTATGTTGGGCTATCGAAGTCATTCTAAGCACTGTCTCGCAAGTTCTACGATTGTTAAGTCACATAGTCCCATGATCTCAAGGCTTGTCATGTAAAATATGACTTGGACGATAGCATCGCGTAGAACACAAATCGGTTTAAGGTACGAGCTACGGTCGACACTATGAAAAGTTAGCCACGGTCTATGGCACTTAAGGAACACGTTTTGTTCAAGTTAAGTTGGAAGGCTATGCATTAGTCGTTCCCTAAGTTCCAAAGAAAGGAAAGTTCATGCGACCGTTTGTCGCCGAGGCGGTCCCACGTTTTGGGAGTCTCTAAGGATGCACGTTTTGCGTCATATGGTTTCAATACACGAGTCTCATGGTTCTGACGCACGAGTTGCTAAGTATGGGTCGTGTTATACCACAAATTAGGCCATGCATTTATGTGAGTCTAGATGTCTCGTAGGTGCGTGGTCATGGACAACTTGTCAACAAGGATTTCTTTTTCGACTGGTATTACGCCGGGGCGCGGGGGCCAGTCGATTTAGGGGGAAGACGTTATAGCAACGCTGGATTGTACCGTGTAGGTAGTCGGAAGCTTTCCATGGGGCTAGCTATCTTGCTTCGAAAGACTCGCCACCTACCCGAGCTATGTCCACGATTGCTTGGATTTCCAGTGACTTTCATATAGATGAGTTGGCGTGCTAAGCGGCGAATTCACATGCACGGTGTCGGTCGAATCAAAGAAAGTGTAAGCACGGTACGAGTAGGGTCAAGAGGGTATGCACAGTTGCAACACCAGTATGGAGTCTAAGATTTTGGTTATAAGAAGGACCCGTGCTTCGGCACGAGATGCGGCGTTAAGTATTAAGCCGATGACCCAGAGTTACGAGATGCGGCGTTAAGTATTAAGCCGAAGACCCTGAGTTACATATGTTGGAATTGAGGCGTCTCCGAGTTTAAGTCAGGAAGGGCCGTAGGGCAAGTTCGTTTAAGTCTTGTTGAGTCGCGCGGCACGAACTCGATAGGTTATGGCACGACTACGTTGTTACGGCACGATTATAGGCAAAGTTACTAAGTTGTGAGGCACAGTCTCGATTATGTTATAAGAAGGGATTTATGGCACGACCAAATTGTTACATATCAAATATGGGCCGAAAGGCAAGCACGAGTCGATAAGATGACGTTGTTGGCACGAGAATGTCTAGAGACATAGTATGAGTAAGTTGTTGGTACAAGGTACGGTGATGGTCTAGAGACACAAAATAGGCCAGGGTTATGTCCTAAAATTGATCCTAAGGCAAGAATAGAAAGACAATCGTAAAAAGGATATGTTGCACAAAGTAAATGAACGTGTTGGTTTTGTATGGGTGGACGAGGAGCTCACTCCACCAGTACAGTTGAGTACTGACACCCACACAGTGTTTATGTGCAGGCACAGGTAGAAGCTCGTTGGCGCGGAGCTCGCTTGGATGCGTTGAGGCATGGAGTTCCTTGTCGTTTCGAGGCACGCAGCCGCATGGAGACTGAACTTATACGGAACATAATGTATGGACATCGCATATCCGAAGCATCCGCTGGCTCGTCAAATTGTATTGAGAGATAAGAGAGAGCAGAGTGACTTGTATTGTGAGAAGAGTGAGCTTGTGCGATTGTAATCTTGGCATCGTGCCCACCTATGTAATCCTTGTTTCAATATCAATAAAGAGCATTTGAATGACTTGTGTTTTGTTTTAAGGTTTTGTTGTTGTTTAATCAATGTTTTCTGCTTGGGACTTCTGTGCGACGACCCTCGTCGTTTAGCCTGTAATCGGCCGTTATGGAACCTGCCTTGCGTGAGCGCAATTGAGGCTCATGCGGCATCACGCCTTAGCGAGGACGATCGGTCCTACGGGACCGGGACGTGACACTTACGGTCGCAGGGAGGAACCTGTTTGCTGAAGTATATACTTGATTTCTCAAAGTTTACTCGTTGCCCCCGACCATGCTGAGAAGGTGTTCAGGATATTCTGCACTGCTACTAGTGAAGCACGAGATACCTGTCCAAAGATGAGGATGTCATCAGCAAAAAGATAATATTGTTAGGAATATTTTAGCAACAAGACAATATACATGGAGATATGAAGGGCAACTTTCTGATTGGAATCCATATCAAAAACAAGATAATTAACTACAAAAATCATCTCATAGGAGTCGTCCAAATTTTTTTTAAATTACATTTGTAATATTGTTAGGAATATTTTAGCAAATACTATCAATCAAAATATAAAAATTAATATATAATCTCATTATTTTAAAAAAAAAAACAAAGCGATACTTTGGTTTTTTTAGATGAACAAACGAAATCCTTATGAAAATAGTGAGGATATATTTTTATTTCTTAACTGTTTGGTAGAAAAATAAAAATATTTTTTAGTTTTCTAAAATAGTGACATTTATTAAAATATTCCATATCGTTACAAGGTTTTTCTATATATGGGAAAAAAATCATAATAGAAAGTCGAGGAGACCAGTGGCATGTGAATGTCAACTAGAGAATGTCACTATGAGAAGCAAAAGATTATATACCCTACTTGGACACCTATAATTGAATAATAAAATATTCCACACGTGGGGGAATAATACATCTCTATAAAATATGTAGAAAAGTGACCAAAATGTAGTGATCAAATTATCCAATGTAGGTCAATTGTACTGCAACTGAACATTCATGCTTGCAAAAGAAGTATAAGAAGAAGAAAAAAAAAATTCATTGCTAAGGGCACTGCACAAAAGTTAGTAGATGTCATTATTTCTGTAATTTTGGATCATACAAAATTAATATTTATTATTATTTATAGTAACACTTTTTATGTTTTGTGTTTATTATACAGAATATTTCTAAGTTTTGTAATTTGTGTAAAAAAAATTACACTGATCATCCATACTTTTAAAAGAATTTATAGAAGGTATGTGGTGTCAGTGTATTTATTTTTAAGCTATGAAAGGTTCGCTTAATAAGTACAAAACATAGGGGATATCAGTTATATAATCCTATTTATATGTGAGAATTGTTAAAATATTGATAGCCTAGCACATATTCAGGACTTTTAAAATTTTGATACTCTTTGACAGTACAAAACTGGAAAAAATGGCAATCCTAAACTCAACAAAGACAGTAAAAAAATACTACAATCCTGACTATGCTCTAATTGTAAAATATGGTGACAGTAACTAACATTTTTTGTAGCGCACTTAGCCAGGACCATTTCTGATATTATAAGGTTCATGTATAAATACTAAGAAAAAAAATTTAGCCACTCTAGAAATATTTTTTTACTTACTTTAGAAGGACTCGGTACTAATACTAAAAAAAGTCCATTTTAACCACTCTTAAAAAATGATCTTCTTCTTATATTCTAAGGATTATGTTACAACAATTTCTAAAAAAAATAGGAAGACACAAATCTAAAAATGAAAATATCTTATTAGTATTTGATAGGGAGGTTAAAAAATTTGTTGCCTTTCATATTTTTCTTTTGCACAAAAACGGCACTTCTCTTAGCATCGGCCAAATTCTTTTCCAAAAACGTTATCCCCGCGTCCACTTATAGATTTAATAATGACAAATAATTAGCTCTTAACTTGATTTTGTTCATCACATTCCCGACATGAGCGATTGCACTTCATATCCAACTGAAAAGGAAAAAAAAAAAAAATAACAAATACCATGATTCTCCTATATTTCATGAATATTATAAAAACTATTTCTATCCATTGACGAGTTCTCTCCTTTATAAATTTTATAAAACATATAGGTTGTTAGTTAGGTTGTTAGTGTTATAAGTTAATAATAAAAGATAAACTATAAGTGTGGTCCGTGTGAAGTAATTTCTATAATAAGTAAAAATATAGAATTAACATAATTTGTCCAATAAATAATAAATAACAATATAACATGCGTCTCTATGATCTGTAGGGACGGTTCCATGCACAGTTAAGGAAATGAAGAACAACTTGTAATCTAATATTGTACAGGCCCGGCCCTGAACTAGTGCAACTGGTACAACCGAACAGGACCCTCTAAATATAGAGGGCTCATAACTTCCTATTTAAACTTAGATATTTGTCTACTGACAGTAAGTATAATAATCTCTTAATATCTATTGGATAGTGTTTAGTCTTAGCTCAGCTTGTAGAGTGGAACGTATAGTTTTGTTATTTGGTAAGGACACAGTTCGAATCCCCATTGTGTTTTATTGTTGTTTTTGTATGTCTTTTTTATTTTAGTTTATAAGTTTTTTTTATTGTAGTTCCTAGTTTATCTCAAAGGTGGTATATTATAGCTTCTCCTTCTTCTTTTTCCTCTCTTTATTAATTTTTGTCTAAAAATTAATTATGAAAGAAGCACTATTTTCGTGTAGAATAAAATATGTTACTAAGTACACTTTTGTTTTATTAGTTGATTATTTATATGGTTATTTCGTATGTTTGGACATTAGTCTTTCTTTCTGTAAATGTCAAATAATAATATTTATGAGAATAAAATATTATTACATATTAATATTTTTTAATTATTAATTATTGGTATCATTACTTAGACTTGTGTGTTCACTGCATTCATTCGTTCTTTATATATTTTTATGGATAATTTTGTACTAACTTTTTTGTGTAAAGTTTTTTGTATATTAATATTATTATTTTTATGGACTACTATTTTTAAAAGAATTAGCTTTGTTATATACTGAGAATGGTTTTATTGATAAAGTTGATATTCAAAACATAATCAATAATTTTCGTCTAAAATGCAAGAAGGGCAGTTTTTAGGTGATTGTTCTTTTATTGTTGTTGTTCATTAGTTTAGCTAGTTAATACTTGATTCATTTATTTTAATGGTACATACATTTTAATTATATACTAGTTTTGTTTGATATTTTGTTTCTACTCAGGTCTGCATTTTGTTCACATCTATTATATTTTGATTTTGTTGATGTATCTGTTTTTATTTATGTTTCCATGTTTGCATGCATATAATTGCTAGAAGATGTTGGTGATTTTGGAGACGTAAGAGAGATAGATGGAGATTTTACAAATTTGACTATTAGTTTTTCTAATATTTAGACTATACAGTCGTTCGAGATCAATACATATCCTATTTCATATGAAAAGTTACCTTATTAATTTTTATCATACATACATGCGTCATTTGTCTTTAAAAAAAATAAATTAAACTTTGTATCATTAACATGTCATCGG
>JANAVB010013285.1:87500-98833 GCA_029216955.1 Iris pallida
ACAAGACGTGTCCAAGCCAGCCTACGCCGCAGTGTCGGCGGTAGAACGCTGTCACGGCCATGAAGATCAAAATCACAATTAATGCTCATTCACATAATTAATTTAACTTACAATGATCACAAGTTTTACATTTGTAGAAAATATAAACTTGTACAAATAAATGAATGACTACAACTCAACTATCTAGCTAGTCTCTAGGCTTTTGTCTGCAAGTATTCCCGTCACTCCCCAAGCTAAGTGAATCCACGGCTAACCTGAAAATATTGGTTTCCAGTCAGGAATGGAACGAGCACAATTCACTAAATGCAATTTCAAATAAAGAAAATGACTATAAAACAAAGGTTAGACATCAATCATGAGTTTTGAAAATAAACAGTAAATACGAAAAACTAATAGCAAATAAATAGACACAAAATAATTTCTCCAACTGTTAGAAGTACCTTTGATATGTGATCGGTCTGGGGCACTACACCGCACGGTCTACGAGGTCTACTTGCATGAAAAATAAGCACTGTCTACGAGGTCTACTTGCAGAAAAATAAGCACTGTCTACGATGTCTACTTGCAGAAAAATAAGCACTGTCTACGATGTCTACTTGCAGAAAAATAAGCACGGTCTACAATGTCTACTTGCAAAAAAATAAGTACGGTCTACGATGTCTACTGCATAAAAATAAACACGGTCTACGGTCGGATCACACATCCTTGGTACTTCTCATTCCCGACTCAACAATTTATAATAGAGTATAAAAATTACATAACCTATGGCCAATCAATAAAATATAGTAAAGATCAATATCAAAATACAGACAATAAACTGTACTCGCCTGTGGTCCTGTGCTGGTGAAACCGATAATCTGAGCCACTCAGTATGCCACAATAGTCAAAACCCATACAACAGTCCCCGAAAGCTGAAATAAACATTACCAATGTTCTCAGAATAGTCAAATTAGCTAGGATTTCCTGTCCTTAAGTACAATTCTGGACACAGGAGCAAAACGATAATTTTGGGCTAAAACGGTGCCCGCCGTTGGACCCGCTTTACACCGAAAAGCGTGCCAGAGTCAACGGTCTCTAAAGTCGTCAAACTACATGTCTACGGATCCAATTTTCCGATACGTACCCAACCGTATGTCCAGAGTTGGATTCCGGCAGGCCGTACACAAAATCGCCCGTTGAATCGGACCGTAGGGCCCGCAAAACGGCGATTCGATCAACTGTCTCAGAATTGGACCAAACTTGGCATACAGAACCAGAAAAATGATACGGTCCTGCTGGCGCAAGTTTTGTCTCGATCTGACGAGCGTGCACAAAGTAATTGAGAAATTTGTACAGAGGCCGATACGGTGAATTTTGACGGATACGCATCAAATTCGTCGCGCACACGCGACCAATTTGAATTCCATCAAAGCCCACACGACCACGAAGTCGTTATGCAGCTTTTGATGCTTTCGGTTCACGACCACGTCGCCCGAATTAGCGGGACACACGTCGTGTGGATGAGTTTTTCAAGTTTTCTACTGTTTTGAAATCAGGTTTTCGGTCAACTTCAGAGTTGAATAACTCTCTGTAAACTAAATAAAAAATCAATCTATCAGAAGGGTTTTGATCCCCTATATGTTGGCTTCGACTGTTACAAATTAGTTTTCAAGGTTTCGACAGTTTTGGCTCGGGATTACTCTTCCAACACAGGGTGTTAGCTGCCATCTTGTCCTATTTTTGGACATTGATTGTCGGGTATTTTCGAATCAATCCCACAAGTTCTGTTCGATTCTTCCCTAGCCTAATTAACAGAGTGTGGAGGTGTATAGGTTGACTATGTACCTGTGCAATTGGATCGAAAAACGACGAAGCATGGTGGCGGGGAAGTCGACGTGAAGTCGGCTCCATCAATCGCTACTGCTGCACTTGCTCTGCTCAGCCCGCGCGTGCGAGGGCTTCCTGGCCGCCGTCCGGCGTTCCCCCGACGGCGCTCCGGCGTCGGGGTGGCCGCCCCAAGGTCGTGAGTGAACAGAGTGGGTGGCGAGGCCTTAGGTTTAGGGTTTTTTGTGTTTCGATCTCTCTCTCATACGTATATATATATGTAATATGTGTGCGGGTTTTGTACTGGGAAGCTACGGTTTGCAATTTCTGCTACTAGCAGTAACTTAGGGGTCGGCTCGGCCAATGGGGGGTTTCGGGCTGGGCCCACTGTTGGGCTGGGGCTGACTTGCTTTTAAGATTATTCTTTCTTTTACGTTTCTATTACTATTACCATTTATTAAAACTAATGTATATACATATATCTATTTATATATACAAATATATGTATACACATATTTATTTATATATATATACACCTACGTACATATATTTGTATACATTTATACATACATACACCCATGTATAATGTATAATATATATATTTATATATACATACATCTACACATATACCTATATATATACATATACATATATATAAGTTCTTATATATATACGTATATATATGTATATACACTAATATATTCTAAATACATTTACGAAAATCGTAGAAAATCCCCAGAACATTTCTAAGATATTTACATAAATACTTTGTACCAGTTTACCTAATGTGATTATAACAAGGCTATTAGATAGAATATTAAATAAAAGATAAAGTTAGTATTTAATATGAATACTGAAGTTTTATATTAATAAAAAATAATAATAGTAATAATAATAATAATCACGATATTCAATAAATCAAATAAAGGCGTATATACCAATATGTACAGTCTAAAAATCCTAAAATATACGAAGGCCTATTTTATACCAATGTCATTGAATATCAACTAAATAATGATATATATAATATTTAAATAAGAATACTTAGAAATATTCACCAGATCACTAAAATGGAATACAACACAATCATACCAAAATACATCAACACGAATGTCATTGGACGTACCGCATGACTACATGGCTTGGGCTCAGTTCGGGTCCAGTCTGACTAGTTTGGTACAACCGGGTCTCCTAAACGTCGAATAGTATTGATAATAAATAATTAAATTATTTATAATGGTCATGTCACAACTTGGCCTGGTTTTCCTAGTTAGGACATCATTATGGCTCGGCCTTCCCCTACCATGGCTAAGCTCTAGTCAAAGTACGCCATTGCACTATCCGTGCCATGCTTCCTAGTCGTCTTGTACCCCAAAACTCCATCATGGCTAAAATTATCTACCGTAATAATTAACTAATTAATTATTTATAAGAATCTAAAATCATCATTCAATTAAAATAAATAATAAAAATATTTTTCAAAATTTCCGGGAAGGGGAGCTACATGGATGAAGAAAAAGAAGACTGGGTATAAGAAATAATGTCTTGCTTCTTTATTGAGGACAGAATACAATATATAGTGTTTACACGATTGGGCTTATGGGCCATATTTACATAAGTTACAAATATAATCTAACACCCCACTCAAGTTGGAGCATACAAGTCACAAATGCCCAACTTGGGAAGTAAAGAATCAAAGACATGCTTTCCAAAGGGCTTGGTGAAGATGTCAGCCAGTTGAGAAGAAGTAGGAACATGCGAGGCTATTATAGCGCCATCTCTAATAGCATCGCGAACAAAATACAAATCCACCTCAATATGCTTACTGCGCTCATGAAATACCGAATTCTGAGCCAGGTGCAGGGCTGACTGACTGTCATAATACACCGACATAGCAGACTCCTGGCGAACGACCAAACATACCAATAACTCCTTCAACCATTTCAACTCACAAACAAGCGCAGCAAGAGATCGGTATTCAGCTTCAGCAGAAGATCGAAAAACAGTTGGTTGTTTCTTGGTCTTTCAAGAAATAGGAGACCCTCCAGAAACACCAACCAGCCTGTAACGGAGAGGCGAGTCAAGGGACAACTGGCCCAGTCGGAATCACACCAACCAGAAAGACGGAGATCACAATCATCTTTCAAAAGAATACCCTGTCCCGGTGTATGTTTGAGATATCTGACAACTCTCAAAGCAGCATGCCAATGATCTTGTCGAGGCTCCTGTAAGAATTAAGACAAGATATGCACAGCATAGGCTAAGTCAGGGCGAGTAAATGATAGATAAATCAACCTTCCAACCATCCTCCGATAAGTCTCTGCATCCGCCATCTTTGGACTAGTCGATTCTGCTAGCTTGTGATTGGGCTCCATGGGAAAGCCAGCAGGTCGAGACCCCATCAAGACGTATTCTGAAATGATGTCCAAGGCATACTTTCTTTGACACAAAGAAATTCCTTCTGCACTCCGAGCCACCTCTATGCCAAGAAAGTACTTCAACACACCAAGGTCCTTCATGTGAAAGCAAGAACTAAGGTACTTTTTGAAAGCATCTAAAGCACCTGAGTCATTACCAGACACAATCATATCATCCACATAGATCAAAACATGCAACTCTACCTTTCTTTTAAAAAGAGAGAAAAGGGAGTAATCGGAATGAGATTGAACAAATCCATAGGATATCAGAGAAGCAGTAAGCTTAGCAAACCAACAACGTGGTGCCTATTTTAATCCATATAGGGACTTACGCAGGCGACACGCTTTGTTGGGTTCACTATGCGAAAACCCAGGCGGCAACTTTATATACACTTCTTCTGTCAGATCTCCATGAAGAAAAGCATTGTGCACATCCATCTGGTGCAAAGTCCAGCCTCTCACAGCTGCAACAGCCAAAAACGCCTTAACTGTAGGCATCTTAGCTACCGGGGCAAATATCTCTGAATAGTCAATCCCCTCAACCTAATGATTATCGAACACAACCAGCCGTGCCTTTAAGCTCTCAACACTGTCGTCGGAGTTGTACTTTATTTTGTATACCCATCTACTTCCCAATGCTTTCTTCCCAGGAGGCAAATCGACAAGACTCCATGTCCCATTATCTTCCAAAGCCTGTATTTCAGTTTACATAGCCGTGCGCCAGCCTGAATCTCGCGAGGCCTTGCGATATGAAGTAGGCTCAACACCTGCAGTGATAGCTGTAAGAAAATCTCTGTGTCCAGCAGTAAATATGTCATAACTTAGAAATTGTGTTAGAGGATACGAAGTACCTGAGGAAGTGACGGGAACAGATGAACTGTGGTGAAGGGAGGACTTTTACTTCGAACAGCATTCGTCACAAAATCCTGTAACCATACTGGCTGTGATTTCTTTCTCATTCCTCTTCCCAATACTACCTCGTCGGGCACCCCTGGCAACACTTTATCCCCTGTATCATTAGTAGTATCTGCATCACCCCGAGCAGACTCTCATGTCAATACTTCTGTAGCTACATGTGCATCCTTGCCACTCGGTGCCCAGCCGCCAACAACCACTCCGGCCTCAGCAATCGAAGCCGGCACCATTCCAAAACCTCTATATCATCTCCCGGCACCTCAACAGATGTATGACATATCGCAGAAGACATCTCGCTAGCAGAGCCACACCCAAAAAATACTTTTTCATAAAAAGTAACATCACGGGACACAAAAAATTTACCAGTCTCCAAATCATACAGTTTCCATCCTTTTTTATCAAGTGGATACCCAACAAAGATATATTTTCTACTCCTGCTAGCAAATTTATCATGTCGGGATTTCAAATCATACGCATAGCACAGATAACCAAAAATACGTAGATGATCATACGAAGGAGCCGAACCATATAAAACTTCATAAGGAGACTTAAAATGTAAGATACTAGAAGGTGTTCTATTGATCAAATAACATGCACCCAGAACATATTCCCCCCAAAAATCCACAGAAAGAGAACCCTAAAATCTCAATGCCCTGGCTACATTTAAAATATGTCAATGTTTTCTTTCCACCCTTCCATTCTGTTGAGGTGTCCCAACACAGGACGTTTGGAACAATATACCTTGAGATGAAAAATAATCTCATAAACAAATAAATTCAGTGCCATTGTCACTCCGCATACGACGTATATCAGCCCCAAACTGACGCTTCACCATAGCAATGAATTTAAGAAACATAGAAGAAACAACACACTTATTCGTCAATAAAATAACCCAAACAGCTCTAGAAAAATCATCCACCAAAGTCAAAAAATATCGTGCCCTATTAGATGATGGAACACGATATGGTCCCCACAGATCACAGTGTATAAGTTAAAGCATCTCAAAGCACGACTACTACTATCAGGAAAAGAATCACGAGTCTGTTTGGCTTGATGACAAATATCACAAGCCTTATGAGAAAACACACTACTACCAGAGAGAAAAAGTAAAGTCCGTATTACTTTATCGGAAGTATGCCCCAGTCTACTATGCCAAACCTCAGAATCACTCTCTCTGCATGCCAGGATCACCGAAGCCAAAGAAGCTGGAACCTCCCCCAAGAAGTAAAGTCCACCCCTTTGTTCACCTGCTCCAATCACCATCCTCGTACTTCGGTCCTGAACAAAACACAAATCAGAAGTAAATAACATATCACAATTTCTGGCACCAATCAATTGTGAGACAGAGATCAAATTGCAAGTCAATATCGGAACATAAAGAATATCCTGTCAACACAATGAAGCAGTCAAAAATAATTTGCCTCTCAGAACAGCCTCAATAGTACTCCCATCAGGCAAAATCACAGGACAGACAGGGCCCTCAAAGCAATCAACTAAACAGTCACGAGAACCTGTCGCATGAAGAGTAGCCCCAGTATCGAATATCCAAGTGACAGAAGAATTCTTACCCATCAGACGATCAGAGTTTGAAGAACCAGGGTTGGAAGGATTGTCGTTACCCAACAAGCTCATCAAGTTTCTGCCATTGTTCACTTGAGAGTGGTGAAAGATACCCTTCATGCATCATATCCGCCGAACTCCAGCAAGGCTAGCAGGGATACCATGACCAGCAGCGACGACATGATGAACAACTCCTACGCCACCAGCACCGCGTCCCCCATCATGTCTCTGTTGTGGTGTCGGGCCTCTGCCACCACCAGTACCACGTCTGCCCTCACGCCGAGGAACGAGTCTTCCACCACTCTCGATAGCCAATTTTGGCAATGTCACGACCCGCACCCGCTAAAAGGGCACTGTGACGCGACAACGTCTAGCCCTCACCAGAAAAACGACGTGGAACGTTGTGGATTTTCTAGTTTGACAACAGTTTATATATATAACGAAACCTGTCGAGAATATAGTCAACTTCGAACGGAGGACAAGCAATGAATATATATAAGTACTCAATCACAACTCTAAGATGATAAGTAAAGACTGAAAGATAAAGACAACAAGACGATAAAATATAACCTGTCAAGTCCAAATACAAATAATATACAAGTCCAGTCTCTAATGCAGTCCAAATATAAATACAGTCTCAAAAGTAACTGGAGACAAGGTCCAGTACAAAGATCTACTCTAACTAAACAAATGGTATGGTCTCGTCAGGCGGAGCTACGCCCTGCGGGACCAAGTCTAGGCCCACTACGTCGTCCGGACCGTAGTAGGTACTGCAATCTTCCTCGTCGGCATCTGTAATATTTTATCAACAGTCCAGGCAGGATGGAACGAGTACATATATCTCATAACAGATCTCAAGATAGAATAAAAGCTATAAGACTGTAAATAGAGCATATACAATAAATCATGGAGTGTACATGTATGTATCATGGCATGGTAAACTGTAGAACTAGAACAAGAAAATAGAACGGGATCATGGCATGTACACAAATCAAGGTAAGCTATATATCCAATGTGTGTGAGTAGTAGTTTCAACTTGTGATCGGCTTGGGTACTTGTCAAGAACTGGCCTGGCAAGTCATATGTGCGGTATATGACTCACACTGTTCGGGAATACGAGATGGATCTGATCACAGGCATACGCTACTACTCCCCCTACCCCAACTGGTAGAATGGATCCAAATAGGACACGTCATTGCACGGGAATTCTAATGAGAAGGTAGCTAGCCTTCTCTAGAATCAGTGACCACATATTGAGCAAGAGCTACAAGGGAGCTTGCACAATACATCCCAACCTAAGAAGGAGAAAACATCTCTCGTCGGGATCCAAGAATACCAATCCGTGAGAACCATGTGTCAGGAATAAGCATATCAATACTAAGTACATGAATCATAACAGTTATCATAAATTGGGAATAAGTATCAGAGAATGTACTCGCCTGTAAGATGATAAAATATGTCGACCGGATCAACTGCAGTGTCTCGAGAACCTATAGAGAACAAGACGTATCAATACTATGATTTAGGAAGTAAAGTTAAATCAAATTAAATCCTATTTAGTCATTCTAGGTCAAGATATGTCTAGTCGGGTCAATCTTGGTCATGGAAGAACATTGGAAGTAAATCCGAATCAAACTAGGTCGAAAACTGGCTTACCGTTGACTTTTGGTCAACGGGTCAACTCTGGTCAACTCTAGGCCAACTCTAGGTCACTGGTGACTAATAGTTGACTTTTAGTCAACTGTCCAAGTTAAATGGAATTTTGAACTAAATTGGGTAAAGTGTTGACCCATAGTTGACTTTTAGTCTAAAAAGTCAACCGTGGTCAACCGGGGTCAAGACTAGGTTTAGACGGCTAATTCTACTCATTACCAACCTCTACAACCCATATCCAAGTCCATCTTGGACTTCAAACTCAAATTCTCGGCCGTAGGCCAATTCCTTAATTTTCCCTTTTTAGGGTAAATTTCTAGCCTATGTGGAAACCTAGTTAGCCTACCTACGCTTAGTATTTTGACCCGTGCTCCCTAGGGTAGTAGGGTACTAGCCTATAGGTTCGTTACCTACCAAAATACCTAGATAAAGTGGACGTCTAGTCCACCTTACGGTCCGTTGCAGATATCTTGAATATTTCAAGATATGCACTGATATGGCGCGATACCGGCGCCCTACGACCCGATTTCCACTCGGAGCCTACCCGCAAAAATCAATTCACGTAACCAGGCCTACGTCAAGTTTCGTCGCGATCCGATACTCGGAACTCGATTTCGCCCTCAACTCGACTTCCTCCTTTATCCCCTTCTAGCTCCTACTAATTCTAACTCCCCTCCTCTAACTTCCTCTTCTAATTCCTTCTTCCTATTCTCCTTCTAATTTTTCTAACCTTATTTCTCCCCTTCTTCCTTTTCTATTCCTTCTAATTTCTAACCTCTAACTCCCTAATCTCTTATTCTTCCTACTCTATTCTAACTTCTTCTAATTTTCTATCTTCCTAACTATCTAACTATCTATAATATACATATACTTATCATATATATACATATATATATATCTATAATATATATATACATTTATTATATATATAGGGGGGTTAAGGGGACTTAAATGGGGGTGAATTAGGGGTAAAGGGCTGAATGGGGGGGGGGAAACTGGCAGACTGTGCTGCCAGTTGGCATGCTGTGCTGCTGCTGCAGCGAATGCTGCTGCTACTGCAGCTCTTTGCTGCTGCCACTACTGCAGTTCATTCTTCTTCTTCTTCTTCTTTCACTTCTCCTTCACTTCCTCCTCTACTCACCTCTCTAATTATTATATATTATATATATATATAGACCTATCTATAGATATCTATATATATATCAATCTATATATATATATATCCATATCTATATAACTCACAAACACACTCCACATGCCTATATATATATGTAGGAGCGTAAAAGTGTTTCAATGAGGGAGTCATCTCAGTCATAAGTGGCCCGCTTTACGCCTAACAGAGCAGGGAATTTCTTACGCCCAAGACAAGGCTAATTGTATTACGCCTAAGCAGATTGATCTTTTTACGCTTGGGTCTACACCGGTGATTTTACGCCAAGGACTGAAACAGCCTCTTTCACGCTGGACAAAGCCATCAAATCTCGCATTTAAAGCTGACTTGACATGAAGATATCAATGATGGCATTTACCACAGAATTCAATGGAATTGTCTCATACAAAGACCATTGTTGTTTATAGAGATCGAGCTACTTTCGCTCACTGAATGGTTTCTTTTACGCACGGGGTTTTACATGAGTCTTACGCTCATAAAAAACAATGTGTGCGTGAAGTCTATTTGAGCCGTTTAACGCTCAAGGTTATTCGATAACCGCTTTACGCTGGAAACCCATGACAGAGCTAGTTTAGCTCATCTTTTTACGCCCGATTCGTTCTGGCCAGTCTGGAAGGTGTGCCTACGTGGTCTTCATGCCACCTATTTCGAAAACGTGTGTACATGTATCCTATTCTTACTGAAATGATGGGACACGTGTCAGCACATAAGAGATGATTCTGATCGTGGAGGGCAGTTGTTAGCGTAAAGACAAATGGTGATACTTTTACGTACGAAAGCCCAGTCTATAAATAGTCATTTTTTTTCTAAACAGACACACAGAGGGAGAGACAGGAGAGAATACGAGATCAGAGCTTCGAGATTTGATTCTCTAGAGCATCCTTCTTCAACTTTTCTTCAGAACAAAGTGAAGCAAAGCAGGAAAGCATTCGGCCTCGCCATCAGTGCCCAAGTGCGTCGATACCTTTCTGGTGCATTAGTTCTTCCAATTGTTCTACTTCAAGCAGTGATCTTCATCATCATCATATGGTCCAAGGAACAAAAGTGATCGTTAGAATCAGACTCCATAGCAATACTTTCCCAGAATCAAATTTGTACTTCTCGTACTTTCTTCTTGTTTTTGTTTTCAAAAGCCAATTCCTCCAAGGCATTTTGTTAATCGAAAACAAAAATGGCGACTCTGCTGGGGACGACCTTCTCCTCTGACGAGGAGGCGATTGCTATATGATGATGTTTCGGTCGGTTCGACCAAGAAGACTCTGGTGGTACAGTCGACAGACTGCCTATGAAGAGATGCTCCGAACTGGGGGTGGTTCTCACCATTCCAATGTTCAAAAGTCTCGCAAAACACGAAAAGTTTGGATTCCCAAATCCAAAGTGATTTCTGAT
Source organism: Iris pallida (assembly GCA_029216955.1). Classification (NCBI taxonomy): domain Eukaryota; kingdom Viridiplantae; phylum Streptophyta; class Magnoliopsida; order Asparagales; family Iridaceae; genus Iris; species Iris pallida. The sequence goes on from JANAVB010013285.1 coordinate 98,409, forward strand.
CTCTCTGTGCTTCTGTTGACAAAGGGGGTCTTCCCCTCCTGGTCGTAGGGGCTCCGTTCATAACGAGGCAGTCCCTACTTCAAAGTTGCACTCGAAGTGTGACGATTGTCTCCCGTTTGTAACGGTGAAGATAAACCAGGTTTCACACCCACCGCGTAAAAATCAAGTTTTACGCTCAGTGGGTAAGAACCAAATTTTACGCTCAGTGTTCATAAGATGAGACTCCCGTCGTAATGGGGCAGACTCTAAAGTTGTGCTTCTGGGTGTAAGAATCAGTCTCCCGTCGGTGAGTGGTAGGCCCAAATAAATTACGCTCCTCGCGTAAAACAAAATCTCCGTTGGAAACGGGCAGATAACAAGATTTTACGTTCCATGCGTAAAGATAAATCTCCTGTCTATGACAGTATAGATGAAATTCACAAAGA